>LOEQ01003929.1:109807-121295 GCA_001685075.1 Bramus lutescens
GAGAGAGAGAGAGAGAGAGAGAGAGAGAGAGAGAGAGCGAGCAGAAATATCAGTGGTTGGGGTTTGAACATCTGCCCAATCTGCTTTTGAGCACTCTTCGTGTGTCTCATTCATCTTGTCCTAGAGTAAAAATCCTGAAACTTTTGCTCATGTAAGCATACATATTCTTACATGTAATAAATCTTTAGACATGTTTTAGGCAAAACATTTCAAACATTAAGAATCCTTGGCAATAAGCCATGACCTATTGAATGAGTAATGATTTCTACTCTGTGTATTTGTCTCCAAAGGTGAAAGTAAACATTTCTACATTAGAATAAGGAACTACTGTCTACTGTGAAAACCAAGAGTTCTACCAAGAGTGCTTATGTTCACCAGGTAAGGTGGCATGCAACTACACTGCCATTGCTAGTAGTGTTTAAAGTGGGAGGAGTTCAAGCTTGTGGCCAGTCTGAGCTGCATACTCAGTGGGACACTATTACAAAACCAAAAGAAACCAATCCAAAAAAAGAAAAAGAAAAAAATGAATGTCTGCACTATAGCTTTGCTGTGTCTCATCTGACTGTGAGCTAAAAGTAGGGTTTGGTTGTTTCCAAACACTAGATCCAGTCACACTAAAAATAAAGATGAAACTCCTAATACTTTGCCCAATTCACATTCTGGAAACATGGGATAATGGGCATCAAGTTTCAAAGCTGATGTAGGAGTGTCTTCTATCTATCTGTTGCTTTCATTGGTTAATTAATAAAGAAAACTGCTTGGCCTGATAGGTCAGATCATAGGTANTATTTCGGGGTATAAGCTAGCCGTGCGGGAGCTGGACGGGACGAAAAGCAGGCCTGCTCGCCCCATCACTACACAAACAATGATTTTAAAAATTAAGATATATCCTAATAAGAAACTATGATTTGCTGAGAACATACTGTTATCAGTTAACTACTGGGAGGCAGCAAGGTTGGATAATTAGGCATAAATTTTAAACTCAGCCAAGCTATATAAAAGTCATCATTGTTTCTGATTGTGAAAACAGTGAACAGTCTTGCCTCCTTGAGTTCTTAAGATACATATAACAGAAGGCTAGGGTTTGTCATAAAATCAAAACGCAGGATGTATTATTAATATTATCCTTGTCTGACTAAAATGCACACGTTATGTATACATAATCACAATTCATTTATTCTTGATTAATCACTGTTTCTCTGCATTTATGAAAAGCAGCAGCGCACACATCTGTCAGGCATGGTTCTCAGTTATGCAGGTGGAGGGCAGCTGCTGTTGCACTATTTTGACAATATTGCATAAGCTGATTTTATAAAACTGGCCTGGAGAGACAGATATGGAAAAAACCCTGTTGGTCTCTGTGAGCAGCTAGTATGGAGGATCAGTTTTTTTTGGAGTCTCCCAGATCTAATAGCCTCTGTTCCTGAATAAATGGCTATAAAGTTGCCCAAGGACAGTAAAATTAATGAAAGAATATGCAAGTGCTTTGTATGTTTTGATATATTTTTGATGAAAATTTCAAGTAAGGCAAGGCAAGTTCACAGTCACCTAGCAGTCTGCTCACAGTCTGCACAGTACAGAAACTGCAGGAAGCATAAGGAAATAAAACATTCAATCCTTGAAGAGAGGGATTTCAGGAGAGTTCCCATCATTAAAGAATGCCTGTAATGTTTATTTATTCTCTTGATGACTTGATTTCTAATTACTTTGCCCCATAGAGATAGTAGAAGAGAATGTAAATGCAGTTTTTGAAGAGCAGTATAAAACCAAGGTCCACATTAAAAAAAAAACATCACAACCTGGATGCTCACACACCCTCAACCAAAGGAAGAAAACTTTCTCTTTTGTCAGAAATTAATATTTTAGTCACTTTACAACAACAGTGTCCTGAAGCCATTATTTATACATGACTTTGTGATAGTTCTGAGCCATTCTATTTCATAAAGATAATAGAAAAGAATTTCCAAGCAGGGATAGCCAGCTCTAGTTTGAAATATTTGAACAAGACCTCTGAGCAAGTTACCTTGGAAAAGTGAAATGGCATTAATACAGGTTGCATTGGGGTTTGTGCCAAATTACATTTAATGTCATTGGGAAAATGGGCATTATTGCATTTCCCTTCTCATTTCTGTAATAAAAACCCACCAAGATCATTCACTAAGGAATTCATCTAGGAAGGGGGGAAGGTGGCCTGTGATGGAGTTTTGGTGAATGAAGGAGGAGTAGATCCTCCAACATGGCCAAGGATATCTGCAAACTGAACAGATATGCTTTTTTAACAAGTTGTATAATCATAAGCCATTCTCCAAATGAGTTCTATCCAATAGAAATATAATGTATTGCAACTACATATTATTGATATTCTAGCAGTCACATTAAAATATAAAACTAACAAGTAAAATTTCAAAATATGTTGACATAAGATATCAAAACATTTTGATACATAATCAATATTTTAAAATATTATAAGTGAATCATATAGTATATGAATGATATGTAAATAAAACTCAAAATTAGTGGCAGTGCTTTAGATTAGTTCTGCCATTCTAAAACTCTTGGAACTTATGTTTCATCTTAATTTGGACTGAGCACATCTCTTCCAAATGTCCAGTACCCACATGTGACCAGTGACCATTTTACCAAACTTAAATGGTTAATGTATAGGATTGTGAGTCCTGTGAAGGAATCCGTCATGGGAACTTCATGTTTTCTCTTTAGCATTTCCTTTTAGCCCACAGTATCCTCAGTGAACAACACTTGAAAATTCCAGGACTTTAGCCCTTTCTTCATCATGCACATTCTCCCTTGATAAAGACCTACTGAAGGTCAGTATCATAAAGTGGTTTGATTAAAGAGCGTTTTAAAAGATGATTTCAGATAATCTCAAGTTTTGCTTTGTTTCACAAATACTGAGCATGATAAAGGAAATAAATTAATAATCTCAATTCCATACAGTTGCCATTGACAAATGAGTAGTTTTGTTTTTACCAATGAAGTCAAGACAAGCAGTTTCCTTTGATCTTGGCCCATGAACTGCAAATTTTCCCCCATCCTTCTTCACTTGTTCTGTTTCTGAAAGGATATGGAAGACTGGAGGCCATTTTCAGAGACTGAAGGAAGAAGGATTTAATCGTATCTAGAATCTTCTTTAGCAGACCAAAAGAAAATATAGTTAAGACAGAAATAAATATAGAGGATTTGGGTTTTGTTGAATCTCAAATACTCCTTGCAATGGAGAAAGCAGAAGTCCTATTCTAGAAAAATGTAAGTGTGACCCACATTATTCTAAAGAAATGTAAGGGTGAGCCACACTAATTCTTCTACTGATGCCATTTTATTTTTCTCAAAGTTTTGGTAAGAGCCCTTGAAGTTCAGAATTTGTCAACCTCTAGGCTAGTGCTCTTCCTAATGTTGCTATTACAGTTCTTCATGTTATAGAGATCCCCAACCACAAGGTTATTTGTGTTGCTACTTCATAACTATAATTTTACTATTGTCATGAATCGTGAATCCTAATCTAAATATTTTTGGAGATAAGAGGTTTGCCAAAGGTTAAAGCCCACAGGTTGAAAACCATTCCTTTAGGCTTAAGTGAAATTGGACTACAAATATGACTTTTGAGCCTGTTCCTTTTTGTTTTTAACACCCACACATACTCTCACACACATACCACAAAACAAACAAAATAAAAAACCAAAAATCCAAACCAAAATGAGTCTTTCAGGAAAACTAGTGAATAATCAATGTCCTACCTTTCAGAAAGCAAAAGAAGTTCATTATAAGATCAGCAAGCTCTCTGCATGGCACTCTCTCCCCTTAAAGCCTGGTTTTGATATCTTAAAGAAAATACTAAGTCCAAGATCACCACAGAGAAGCTCTAGATTTATACCATGAAATCTTATGTCCTTATAATTCTGCAGTTCCTTAAAACAGGAAGTGTCGATTCAATGTCAGTGAATGAATATTTATGAAGCTCTTCTACATTATGTATGGAGAGAATGAATGTTTCACCAAGGGCTGGTGATAAGCCAGAGTGACTCAGATTGTTTATCTAAGTCTACTGTGAAAGCCTATAAATGAACTCTATCCACACTTCCATTATGAGCAGCTTTGGATGAAGATCTTTGTGTTGGCTAGGTTGGATGGGAGCTTCTCCCTACGAGATAGATTCTCTAAAAACACAATTACGGATTTCAGGGAGTCAATGTTCAACTTCTTTTAATTGGACAGATGTAGATGGAAGCTTCTGCTCCACCCGGTCCCACAGCCATTCGTTTCCAATAAACACAAAGAGGCTTATATTAATTATAAACTGTCTGGCCTATTGTTGAGACTTATTACTAGCCACCTCTTACAACTTACAACCCATAATTCTTATCTATGTTTAGTTATGTGACTTTGTACCTATTCTCAGTGAGGCATTCTCAACTTGCTTCCTCTGCTTCTGGATAATGACTGTATCTCTGCCTTTCGTCTTCCCAGAATTCTCTTAGTCTGATTTCCCCTCCTATACTTCCTGCCTAGCTACTGACCAATCAGCATTTTACTAAAACAATTCGAATGACAAATCTTTACAGTGTACAAGAGCACTAACCCGTAATAGACAGATATTTTTTGTTATTGTTTGAGAGGTGTTCCTACCTACTATATGTAACCCTAGCTGTCCTGTAACTCACTATGTAGGCCAAGCTGGCCTCTGCTTGTCATGTGCTGGGATTAAAGGTGTACACTACCATACCTAGCTTGGGCAGACATTTTAAAACTCACTACCATAGATAGAATCTCCATACTCACTTGAAATCTGGGTGAACTGAAATGGTTCTTGTTTCCAGGTATTTTATATAAGGTCAGCAAGGTAGGGTCTGTCTAGTAACAGAAAACAAAGATAGAGGATCAAGGACTTTAATGAACCTAAGTATCACTATTTCCTTGTTTTCTCAGCCACACATTTAGAAGAAGTAGAAGGACACTTTCTTCTGGAAACCTTCCCTTTTATTTTATTCAAAAGTAGGTTTGGCATTAAGATAAAAGGCTTATTAAAGATCTAAGGCAGCAGCTTCAGTGAGTCATTCAACCCAGCAGTCCTTCCACATGAATTCTAGTTCCTCTGACTGTAGCTGCATTCAAAGAAGGTAGAGTTTCTCCTAGCTATTTATCAGACAACTCGCAAATTGCCGCATCAACAGATTTTTGCAAGAGATTTCAGATTTTCCCTTGCAGCTATTCATTTGCTGATATTTCTCCTCTCCCATTCTCATCTCTAATTTGGTCTCTGCTTTATAAATGCAGCCAGTGACATCTGAAAACTAAACTGTTAATTCAACAAACATCATGATGATTAAGGATGTGACAGTCTTATGCTCAGACAACTTGCTTCCTAATGGTGCTCAGAAGCAGGAAAGGGACTATAAACAATATTTGTTTAATGTGCTTATTGCTGTGTTTGATGGTCACCGTGGAAACATAGGTGAGAGAAAACCAGATGTTAAGAGCATCAAGCATCAAGCAAATCTTCATGAGACATTTGTATTCTTTTAGAGGCAAAGTGAGTCCAAAACTGGCAATCAAGAGAATAGAATCCATCCTTCCTCCATTAGGCCTGGACATTGCTCAATAAACTCATGGAATTGAAAGTCAGTCTTTCAGTCTGTATTTACTAATTTAGGGGAGCTCAGACTCGGTGAAATTACTTGTGAACCGGAAGGCAGAGCCTGCAGAATAAGTAATTACAAAGTTGTACTTTTGTTACCCTGTAGGACTAACTGATTTTGTCTCTGATTCAAATTTATTTAAAAATCTTTTATAGACAGTCTATTCCTTTAAACATTCTACTATCCCAGTATGTACCTTCTGATTGTTCTCATTAAACAATGAATTACATCAAAACTTTCACATATATTTGTTATGTGTTTGTATGAAGTTCTTGATTGTACTTTGCATACTAAACTTTACAAGGCCATATTTTAAAAATGAGTTCAGCAAGAAATTACGGTGGAGTTCTTCTTTTCTATATTTTACCTAAGAGAATATATTTGTTCACCAAAACCAAAATAGTAAGTTACAAACAGATCAGTCTGCCTTCCTGCATAGACTTCCTCAATCACCAATCATGTTTCATTTATTGTGTAGATCTCTCTCTCTAGTAATTAACTTAGTAGTTCTTCTCTGATGGCTGTTGAACTCCATAATTCATGTTTTAAAGAATATGTATCACTTGTGATAATTAAATTTAAGGCCTTCACTTCCTTGCATAATTTGGTTTATCTCCAAGCTTTTTTTAGTTTTTCTGTGATTACAGGTATCTCCTAAAGAACTGTGTGTGTATGTGTGTGAATTCTTTGTCTTACCTCATTAACCTGAGGGGAAAATGATCACATTTCCCTTTCTTAGAGATATCGGACCCTCAGCCTTCCCTTTACCTTTTTCTCCTTCTCCCCATCTAGAGTCATGTGCTAACTGTGCCCTTGCCTTCACTGTCAAGGTTTATGATATTTGGTTAACTTCCTTGTGTGAGCTTTATAGGTTGATTCTAAAGGTGAGGAGAGTTTATAATGATGATATAAATGTTCAATAAATGTTCAATAAATGTTCATTGGAGATCCAGGTAGTATACTAGGATGACAATTATTTATTATTTGCCACGTCATAATGTTAAACTCAACTCATGGGAGTCAAATGAATATATTTTCAGACAAATACATACATACATACACACACGCACATTTCCCACAAAATCAGGGTACATTCTTTCTGACTTTTTTTTTTTGGGTCTTGATTTCTTTATACGGATTTCGCTCTTCAGGCAATATTTATAATTGTCCATAGAACACAGATAACACAAAAGGTATATCAGCCCACTACCTAAACAGACCATAATCTATTCTAATTTTTGCTGGAACATATGATTCTTGGAGTTTGTGAACTCACTTTAACCACCTGGACCTCCTGTCTAATTGTAATTGATTGTCCTGACAGAAATGAAGGTCTTCTTAAGAGGCACTTGAGTCTCTCAATCTGACTATTGAAACAATGGACTCTAAGGAAATGGAAATTTCTCCCAAGAATCTCAAGCTGCAAGAAGGAAAAGGCGCCAGGCAGAAAAGGAACTTGTCTCCCAGAAGGAGATTTCCCAGTCTTAGCAACTTGCCACACTAGCTTTACTGAGTGAGACCAAAGTCCGGACAATGATGGGTTTATGCAGACAGGACCACACTTTGACTAGTACTGCTCAGATATGCAAATCCTTGGACCTCCTGTTTGAACTTCAGTCTTACTGCAAGATTTGAAAAATGGACATGGGGGCATTTCTTAAGTCTCATTGCCCCCTTTTTCAATGTTCCTGCTTTCTTTTTTAATTAGACTCTTTTAATTGGCTTATTAAAATGGATGACTAGACCTAACTTGGGACAGAGGCTGTGACCGCTGCTCAAGTTCTGTAACACTTTCTTAAATATCTTCTCAAACTTTTGGAAGGAGTTTTTCATGAGCTGAATGATTTTGCAATTTCTTTAAGAAACGTTGGTTGAATTACTTTCTTACTATACAGGAGTGTGTTCGTAAAGAACTGTGGGAAGGGTAAATATCTTGATGTATCAACATGTCTTCACGTTGTTCTTATTTGTAGTGTGACTTAAAAACAACTTCCGGAATCCAAGTACTTTTTTCCCTCAGAAATTTTGAGACACTGCTTTCCTACACTTCCTGCTGCGTGGCTGATGAAAACTTTGATACCAGTTACAAGATCATTTCTTTGTGTGTGAAGCATTTTCTCCCCATCCGAAAGAGACTTTCAATGCCTTTTCTTTGAAATTAAACGGGAACATCTATTTCTCACTTATATGGTGTGGCTCTGGATGTACAAATTAAATCCATTGTCTACGCTCAGCTTGAATATTAATCTAAGGTTTCTTCGGTGGCCCCTCTCCTCAGTCTATATGAGACAATTAGACGTTCTCAGAGTGAGAGGAAAAGCTACTGCATGCATCTGCTAGTTTGGCTTCTTTATTATTACTAATTTTTTTTCCTTTTCCTGTATTCCAGGATATGATACTTAATTTGTAAGCCTTTCAATAGAAAACCAAAATTTAATATACAATAGATCTTATTTTTCTCTAACACACTTTCCCATACTGTTGTGTTTTAATGTTTAGGGGTAATTTTTTTTAAGTATCATTGATGACTATGATAAGCAGGTTCTTAATTACTCTTCAATACATCATAGCGGCCACTTTTTGAATTTTTATTTTTATTTTATGTGTCTCAGTGGTTTTCTTGTGTGTGTGCCTATATACCACTTACATGCCTGGTACCTGTGGAGACCAGAAGAGGGTTTCTGATTACCGTGGCATTAGAGTTACAGATTGTTATGAGACACCATGCCATGTAGGCATTAGGAATCAAACCCAGGTCCTCTGAAGCAGCAGCAAATACTCCTAACTGATGAGTCAGCTCCCCAGCCCACACACTATCTCTCTTTGTAGTGGTCATGTAATATTCATTTGTAGTGTCTGTCTTTCTCTATGATCATTATCTTATCCTGTTTGTCCACTAACTAGAAAACACTATCCATGGGTAATTTATGACAGTGTAGATCATGGTGACAGCAGATTTGCTGAAGGTTGGTTGCTCTCTTTGCTTCCTGAATATTCCCTCATTGCTGCATCCTCTGATGAGGGAAGAACAGAACAAATTCTGAATCTTCTTATAAGTGAATCAACTCTATTGAAAAGGACTCAGTCCTGTGGAAAAATCATCATCCATCACATACATTCTTTACTCAGCTGTATGGAGAAGTGTTCCAAATAGAATTGTGAGGGAATTATATGTAACTATTATATTAGTTACATCTGTCTTACTGGGATAAAACATCACGACGAAAAGTAACTTACAGAAGGAAGAGTTCTTTCTGTTTGTGGATCCAGGAAGAAAAGTTCATAATGACTAATGATGGGGGAAGCAAGACAGCAGGAAACTAATCAGGAAGCTGAAAGATTACATTCAACTGTTACACCAAGCAAAAGGTGAACTGGAAGTGTGATGAGACTACAAACATGCAAAAATTGCCCTCTGCTCCAGCAAGGCTCTTCCTCTTAAAGGTTCCTCAGCCAACCCAGACAGCACTACCAAGCAGGGACCAAGTATTTAAATGCATGAGCCTATGGGGGACATTTCTCATTCAAAGTTTTGTAACTATCTTTCAAAACATAGCACCTCTGATACAGGCTTTCTACATCCAGTTGCCTGTGTCTTTTTTTCTTCTTCTTCTTCTTCTTAATCATGGGGAAGTGAGATTTTCATTACAAAAGACAGAAAGGACACAAACTCCTTAAAAACACATAAGAAATAATCAGAATAACTTATAAAAGATTAAAGAATTACAGGTTTTTTTTAAAAAAACAATTAAAAGAGTCAAGCTCCAGAGTGTCCCTCCTTTCCTAGGTGACAGAGGGTCAGTGTCTGAGAGTGGAGATCTGGAGGTGAGATGAACAAACCCACCAGGGAGGCTTCATTTCTGTTGGTACCACAAGCTCCTACTCAAACTTCTGACAGAGCTATGAGCAGACATACTGATACTAAGACCCAAAAGGCCCTCACATTAAACTGGATTAAGGACAGGATAGTGTACTAAGTGTAAAATTGTAATGCATTTCTTACAGAGAATTTAGAAGAATATCTCTTATGACTTTAACTCAAGTGAAAATTTCTAAGGTACAACATACAGAAAGTATAGATTATTAAATGAAAATGTTAATTGGATTCCTTCAAAATTCAAATCACATGCTCTTCAGAAGACACCAAGAATAAAACCAAGTAGTAAATCTGATACACATATCCATAACACATATAATCAACACAGCACTTATCACCAAAATATTTTAATTACCATTTCATTCTTTGAATTACAATAAAATTACATAATATCCCCCATAGAAATATTTTTTAAACATTCTGAAAACAAATAAGAATGGCAAGTAATCCAAAAGATACTCAGGCAAAATACCAGAAGATTCATTTTAGAAAAGATGTACAAATGATCAATAAGTGCCTTTAAAGATGTCAGACATTGTTAGCCAGTGTGGGAATGCTAGTTAAAGAAGGTATAGGTGATATTTTATGCTCACTAGACTTAGCAAAATCACTGACACTAGTAAGCTTTGAAAAGTAAGAAACAAAACAGTGGATTATCCATATTACTGTTGAGACTAAATCACAGATGAGAACTATACGGAGAAGGTGTTTTTTAAAATTTTTTCCCTTTGTTCATCTTTTTCTTAGATGCAGACTCTCACTGTGTTGTCTGGATCCATTTGGAACTCATGGTTCTCCTATCTCAGATTAAGTCTCTAGAGTGTGATGACTGTAGATATACTTCATCATACCCAGCCCATTTTTAATATGTCCTATAAGTTAATGGATACTTTATCTGTGCAACTTAGCAGTTCTTCCTGTTAACAATCTTCTCTCGATGAAAGCTTATCTTTCCACAAAGACTTACTCACAATTTTTTGTATTAGCTTTGTTCTTAATATTCACAAACTAAGACATTTCCAAATCCATCAGAAAGGAAAAAATCAAATATATAATTTATTCACTCAATACCAGTGATAAGAAATATAAAATGATCTATTGATACATAGAACAAGACCAAAGAGTTTCAAAAAGACCATGTTGGGACAATAGAATGCATCCTGATGGAGCTTTTAGATGAGCTTTTGTAAGATGCAGAATCTTTGTTCAGACAGAAGGTATAGACAGTAAGGTTGAATGAACTCATGGTGAAGACAGTGTGTCTAGACTTCGCTGTGCAGTGGTTACAGTAAGATTGTGTGAAGTTCATGATGATGACAGTTTGTCTAGACTCTGCTGTGCAGTGGTTACAGTAAGATTGTGTGAACTTCATGACGATGACAGTGTGTCTAGACTCTGCTGTGCAGTGGTTACAGTAAGATTGTGTGAACTTCATGATGATGACAGTTTGTCTAGACTCTGCTGTGCAGTGGTTACAGTAAGATTGAATGGGCTTCATGGTGATGACAGTGTCTAGACTTTGCTGTGCAGTGGTTACTAGCAGGTCCACTTGGCAAAATTTAAATTTTATAGTTACAGTTTGTGATTTTGTTCTATGTAAATAATGCTTGAGGAAAGTAGACTAAAAGCATAAATGAAGAAAGTTAACCACTTTATCCCAGCTGGTCAAATCTGCCACTTTATAAGAGTTGTCTCAATACTAAAACTTTTTCCCCCTTTTTTATTAAAAAATTTCCACCTCCTCCCATCCTCCCATTTCCCTCCCCCTCTACCCACCCCCTCCCTCTCCAGTCATAAGAGCAGTCAGTGTTCCCTGTCCTGAGGGAAGTCCAAGGTCCTCCCTCCTCCATCTAGGTCTAGGAAGGTAAGCATCCAAACAGACTAGGCTCCCACAAAGCCAGTCCACGCAGTAGAATCAAAACCCAGTGCCATTGTCTTTGGCTTCTCAGTCAGCCCTCAT
>LOEQ01003929.1:125499-136284 GCA_001685075.1 Bramus lutescens
CACACACACACACACCACTCTTCTGAGTCGGTCACAGTCCCACTCCGAATGATGACTGGCAGAAACAATAACAAAACCCATCCCCAAAGGCAGCTTTTCATTTTGCTTTTGATACTCTTGGAGGTACACAGAGCCTTTCTACCAAGGGAGCAGGTTGGGAATAGACTAATTAATTTGTCAATATCACGCTCTGTTAGCTTGCACACATTTGCAATTTTTCTGGCTTTTAAATGATACCCTGGGAATCAAAACTTTGAAAGCCCAGCTAAAATAAAGAAGGATGCCGAAGTCACATGAAAAACAGTTATGACAGTGAGACGCACTGTGGAGGTTCACAAAGGAATTCAGCTCTTCAACATCCCGAGACAATTAACCTTGCTGGTATACGTTAAACATGCTAAGCAGTTCCAGGATCCCTTCTGTCCCTCTGGACAGATAAAGTGTGATATTAACGTTTAATGACAATATTTTTTCTCAACATCATTTCCGACACATGAATTAAACGCTTTTTTCCTCCCCTTTGGCTAAGGTGTCAATTTCATTTAAAGTTCCAAATTCTGACAATGAAATTGATGCTGTGTTTAGGAAATATTACTCTGCTATCAGCTGAAATGGAGTGAGATGCATACCTGCAAACAGGGGCTCAGAGGCACCTCATAATTACAGCAGGGAGTCATGGATTCTTTTACCTAGGAGCGTTACTGTTTACATGTAGAAAGACGGGGCACAGCAGCCTCATGCCAAGGCTATCCATACAGTGGCCCTGATCCTGCCATAGTTCCTGGAAACAGTTTGCCTAGTGGTCCATGATAAAAAAAAATTGTTCAGAAACCCACACTTTACTAATCAGTGAGCCTCCAAAACTGGAGTGGTATTTGCCATTAACCTTTCAATGCCCCCCCAAGTTACTAATAGAATATATAATTCATTCATTCATTGACCACTTTCCCTCACTGCCCAGTCTCGAGGCATCTTCTGGAGGACTGCTCCTGCACATCTAACCTGGAATGAGGATAGTTAAGCCAGAATGGAGGTCATAGGACAGGACACTTGAGCTCAGTGTGCAAAAAATCAGTGAGGGCTGGGACATGTTAGTCCACTTTTCTAATAGTCACTGTGTGTGTGTGTGTGTGTGTGTGTGTGATACAGGAATGGTGACACCTATCTTAGAAGACAGGCAGTTTCAGTTCACTCTCTTAGGGAGGGGTGTGGGTTGCGGTGTCTCATGGTGCAGTCCACATTGGCCTCCAAGCTGAGAAGATGATAGTGTTACAAGCTTGTGGAACACACTTTAAACAGTACAAACCTGAGAGAATTCAACAACTTTTCTAATGTTCAAGCACAGACTGGGTTAGAACTATGATTTTCCTTTCACTCTTCTGCTCCTAGAACCGCTAATTTATACTGTCCCTCTTCATGTGAAAAGACACTTGAGAACCCTTCCAGTGTGCCAGATCATAGGGTCCAGGGGAGAACGTGGCAGATGGATTGTGCTAACCCTATCTCACTCTATTCCAACACCCTGATAAAGACATTTTGTTTTCATGTGTGTGTGTGTGTGTGTGTGTATGTGTGAGTTCAACTGTATAGAACCCCTTAATAAACATTCACCACACAGCATAAATTCCCCTCATATCCTTGTGAACAAAAAAGCTTATTTTCCATTTACGAGTCCATAGCTGTATAAACCAAGAACATTTTTATAGCTAAGGTCTCTAAAACTTTTCTGGATTTCTCTTTTAAGTGGCTAGCGCCTAGAACACAGTCATTCTGAATTATAGATCGCTGCTCAAGGAGCTTCCTCTTCCAGCCTCATATACAGTCTCCTCCAGGAAGTTGGGACAAAGCAGAGTGTGTTAGCTTTTCTTTCTGATAGACCAAGGATGTGTGAGCAAAGAGACATGCAACCACAGTACATGTCTACTATGTAGCATGTTTCTGATCCTGTGAGGACCCCAAAATGGTACGTTACATATGTGTATCTCCTTTCTAATCATTAAATTATCAAATTGGCTTTTGTAATCTTGTTAATAGGGTGTGAGTTACTAATAATTATTTAATGGTGAATTGTTTTAAAGCTATCCTTTGGTCTAAAAGGAAAAAGAATTGTATATATATAAACAAAGAGGATTCTGATGTAAAAGGGAATGATTTCTTCCCTCACTCACTGGGCTCTCAGAGGCATTGTGGTTTTTAGAGCTTTATGAGTCATGTGACTATCAGAGACCTCACATGTCTCTGCCAGCATCTGGAAATAGTGGGTAGCAGCAACCGTGCTTCATTTTCAAAGGACAACTCACTCGCAAGCTGAAGGCAAGCACCACACTTATTCCAACAGGGAGAAACACAGGTGACAGCAGGCCTGTGGTTGGTTGTAGCAAGTTTGATTCTTACCTGCTCAGCTCCTTCCTCTTCCTGAGTACATGGCCTAAGGGAGTCTCATGGTGCTACAAGAAGGGGTCCAATCCCTCATCTATCTAACCCGCCTTGTTCTACTATCCCCCATAACCTTCTGCATCATAAGATATTGTTGCTGGTTCTTATTTTGTTTTGTATCCCTACCCTCTTTTTTCTGAGACTCAAAGGACAGTGATTGAGCTACCAATAGGCTTTTCTAAGACACCTTACAATGTCCCCTAGATATGCTGTGTGCTCCTTTTAAACCATTTCCACGGGTACAAATGTGACTCCACTGATCTCCACAAATGAACATATAAACCGGAATTTTAATAAGGCTAGAATACAGTCTGGTCCCTGAACCCCTCATCCATAGGAAATATTCTGGGAACATAAGTCTCTATTCCACATGGTTGTCATGAGATATAGAGAAATTTTTGCAAATGTCAGAACACAACATCTGATTTACCATAAATATTTATAAATGATCATTCTAGTGATTCTTTCTCTGTCTATCCTTCCTTGACCTCCTCCATATGTAGAAACATAAACATCTGTATATACATTGCATCCAACAAATTATTTGTATAGTAAATATATTTACATAAAAGCTTATACACATGCACCTGTTGCTGATTGCTCTTTAATTACTTTAAGCATAATATTTATCATTTTAAAAGCCATGCGATTCCTTTGACTCAAACTTAGAGTCTTCCCCAGCATAGCCATATATCCAAGATAAATACAGTGCTGCTCTTAAGAAAGTAGAAAACTTTATCAATAGCTTTCCATAGACACACACACACAAAAATAAGAATAAAAGTGTGTATGACACAGAACAATCCAGTTACTCATCTTCCTATCTGCATCTTTTATGGCATAGATATCTACAACAACGTCTCTTTTCTTTCGGTTGGAGATCTGCCCAGTGCTCTATGCCCTTTGTCATATTGCCCTCTGTCCATCTGATCCTTGTTAGAATGGTGTAGCTTTCAACCGATTTCTCCCATTGTATTTTATCTACCTCAACACATTAAACTTACAGTGAAAGAAAAGAAATTCCTTAAAAGGCAAAAGACACAGGGAACAGCAGTGGCAGTTGGGGATAAGGCAATGAAAGCAATCTGCTTCTAAATGCACCATATTTACCTTAAAACTTAAGAAGTTAAATTGCATATCCATACCTTTTTAATTTTAATCTTCTTGAATCTTAGATGCAAATGTCAGGGCAACATTGGCATTGAAGTAGTGTTCTCAGGTCCCCAGCACAGCGACAGGTCTTCTTAACTTACACACGGTTTCCAGAGCAGCTGTCCCCAAGTTCCTAAGGATGGAGAGTTCTTCTAAGTCTATAAAATCAGAAGAGAAAGATTTGCAAACTCAAAATGGAAATCAACAGAGTTACAGAAAATCCAAGACCAGTTGTTCTAGGAGCTACACATAAATCACATAAATAGCAATCAAGAGTTCAGCACTGAGTGATTAAAAAACCATCCCAAACCCAAATGCACATGCATACCACTCCATAGGCACCATCACCACAACCGCTACCACCTTCACCAACACCATGAGCTTTACCACTATTATGACTATTCCCAATACTGTCACCACAAGCAGCACCAGCACCGGCACCACAGTTACCGCCGACGTCACCACCACTACCAACAACAAGCAATTATAGTAGTACACCTGGAAAGACTTTTCTAGGACACAACAATATCCATTTGCTCATTTATTTTTAGAGGGAAAACCAGGGTTGGAGAGAAGTGACTCTGCTTGTGATGATTCATTCATGATGTTGGTTTGGAATGAATGAGGGGATAAATGAATGAATGAATGAATGAATGCCTCTTTGGTAAAGAGTACGTACTTATTCCTGATTTCTATCCACTCTCCTCTTTTGTATCTAAGATACCAAAGCTACCTGTTACCACTGGCCATTTCATCATGGGTACCTCCAGGACATCATTTCAACTTCCTTATTCTAATATAAAGACACTTTGCTACCCAGTCCAGAGTCTCTTTTCTATGTGCTCTCTCACTGGGTCCCTCTTCTAGCTCCTTGACTTGAGTTGTCACATTCTAAGACCTGAGATTTGTCCCCAGTCCTAAATAGTCTCTTCAAGTTCAAAATTCCTTATTCAATAAGTCTACATAGAATGCTAGTAGACATTTCCTATTAAATGGAGAAAACACAGGTCATGTGTCTATAGTCACCATCAATTCTCTCTTGAAATAAGTAAAGGCGATGTGTTCCCTCATTTATTCCTTCTTGGTCAATGGCAATTTCCTTCTCCTTTCTTCCTCTCCCCTCAACTTTCTACCTGAATTTTTCTATTTCTATCTCTTTGTGTCTCTGTCTCTCTCTGGGTCTCTGTCTCTCTCAGTGTGTCTCTGTCTGTCTCTGTCTCTCTGTGTGTCTCAATTTCTGTCTCTCTTGCTCTTAGATATACACAATATTCTATACTCCATCAGAAAATTCTAGTGGTCCTTTCTTCAGAAAAGATACAGCCACTGACTTTGTCCTACCATCTTCTCTGCTACCATCCTGGTTTATAGCATCATGGTGCATCAGACAAAGGCTACCACTCTCATCAAGAGTCAAAGTAAAAGAACAACACTTCAGTTCTCAAATCCATCAATTGTCATTCCAAGTCTTTAATGTCCAAAATAATCAGGACCGATGCAGCGGTTAATCCTGTCTGGTCAGCCTATTCTGCTCTTCCCACAGACATGCAGTCCTCCAGCATGCCTCTGAATGCTTCTGGACCTTTTCAACTTAACACTGACATTGCTTGTTAACTTTCTGCACTCTTTTTTTCTCGGGGATTTGCAGCTTTGCTGTGTTGTTACCTCTCCTGTGTGTCTCTTATAAAATTGTCAACTCTTCCACATCTCTCATTCCTCTTTCTGGTTAAACCCAGGGAAGTCTTTGTGTTATATTAGACATTTAGTCACTTATAACTTGACTTTCCACAGCAAAACATAGGCTCTATATCCATAAGGACCACTGGTTCCTTGTAGTATTTCAACCATGTATACTAGAACTCAGCATGTATACTGCAACGTACCTCATGCATTCAGCTGGTACTCAGTCTTTGCATGAGTAAAGTAACAGTCCTTCTCAAGGCCGATCAGCCAGTATCAGTACCTGACTTGAACTCTAAGCAATAACTCCAGAAATCCTGAAAATTATGTGACCATAAGAACATGAATGACTTCCAGTGTTAAGCTGAGAAAATGACTTTAAGTGGCCTGCCATGTGACACAGATATTTTCTATAAATATCTATAGATGGTGTAAATGAAAATTCTAAGTACCTACTTCTTAGAAGTGAAAGGGCTTATGTTACACATACATAGACACCCCTGCTCCTGCTATGAACTTAATTTAGTCTTTTCCATTTTCTCTGCCTTCCTCCCATGCCATCATTTTTATCCTGCCCTGCAGTCTCAGTCCCTACCTTCTTGGAGGGGATGTGAGAAAAATGAGTTCAGAGCTGCATGAGTAAAAAGGGAACTGATATAAAAAGTATAGGGCTGGAGTTCAGAGGACTTGGGATCTGAATCCAATTTGCTCATTAGTTTTCTTCATGTTTGGTGAGGTGTCTTCTCCTTGGGAGTCTCTTTTCTCACTGAGCTAACCCACGTGTCCCCTAACATTTGCAACTGCAAAAATTAAAATGATTACCATCCTGCTTTTATATAAGATTCCTTTGTTCTCAGAAGTCTATGATAAGCTAAGATACAGGGTGCAATGCTTAAAGAAAAATTCCTAGCTATGGATGCAGCCTGACACATGAGCAAATGGTGTCATATCTCAGTGTCAAAAGGTGAGACCCCTCTGACAGACTTTTGGATGATCACACTACCTCTAGCTTCATCTGCTTCTGTGAAATTCTTTAGCTTCTGTAAGTATCGAGACATATAGATTTTTCCAATATACATTTTCTTCTGTAAAATGAATCCTTTAAGATGTTTATGATAAAGAAGTGACCACAGAGGTTATTCTTTATTGAGATGATGGATGTCCTCAAGGGTTTTGTTTCTTTTACCCACAACAATCATATATTTCACATGACATTTCATAACTTCACACACTTCCATTTCTTTTCCCTCCCTTGTGTGGACCTTTTCCATCTTCTGTGGAATGGGACTACCTCTGTGGCTCACTATGACTCTAGGCAACTTTCTCTGCACCACTTCCAGATATGCAGTGTTATCCTGACTGTCCTCGTATTAGGGGCAGTCAGCAGAACTAGATAAAGGGAGTCAACTTTTCCTCTTCATTTCATGTCCTCTTGCTGATACTCAGTAATTTAGGGGTGATCTTGACCATGGTTTTGTAGGAAGATGATAATCAACTTGTCACAGCTTCAATTATTCCTGCATCCCAAAGCCAAGGGACACAACTTCAGAAAGACAAACAATGCTGTAATTCAGAATAATGATACATATGGAGCTATTAAAAAATTGTGCAGGCTGCTTTGGGAATTTAAGTCTTAAATATATTAAATCATCTTTGTTTTCCTTGCTCTCAACTTCTATTAGGAATAGTTTATATAAGAGTAGATACAACATAAAAATATATCACCTTCTTTTCTATCTTAGTAACACCTGAACTAAGAAATAGTTGAGATGTTTCAGAGGAAAGGTAAATGGCAATCCATCCTCCATCAGGTAAGGGCAGGGTTAGAGGTGAATGTACTCAATATGCATCCACTGGACACATACTGTTTGCTGTGCATTTGATTAAGGGCTGAGAATACAACAGGAACCACTGAAGATTTCCTCATGACATCATGAATCCTTCGCTCCTAATGCTATTCTTCAAGCTTTATAATAGCCTAACCTCTGCCCAGATGTGCTAAAATGTGAGAAATTTCCCCCCAGACTGTTGATTTTCCTATGTGGTAATAAAGCATTGTGGAATTAAACATCTCAAGTCCTTCTTGATATAGAGGTAATTTTATGTGTCCTTTTTTGTTGTTGTTTCCTTCCCTCCCCTTGTTCCTCATCTCTCCTCACCTTCCCTGTCGTTAACTGAAAACAAATTCGTACTAAGTTTCCCAGGCCAGCTTTGAATTCACTCTGTAGCCTACAAATGTCATGAACTTGCCATCCTCCTGGCCTCTGTCTCCAAGCAGCTAGAATTATAGGATTAGAGGTCTATGCGAACAGACCAGGTTAATTAGTGATCTTATTAGAAATTTATTTATTTCACTAGTTTGCTCACCAGACCTCACCCAATAGACACTTTTATGAGTTTTAGTATACAAGCAAAAAAGCATTCACCATTACAAAAGCATGCAAGTTCTAAGTTTCAGAGAGCAGCATCTCTAAAATCCATGGAAACTGAAAATGGCTTAGTCTTATCACATGGTAAAATGAACTGAGAAGCATATACTGGGGATATTGACAAAATCATTAATGTCAAGAGAAAAAGAAAAAAAACAAACCACCAAGCTTCTCAATTGCCCTACTTTGCCGGGTAGAAGACTAATCATAGAAGAAAGTGGCATATTGCCTGGTGAAAGCCTTGCATACATCAGAGAACATGTCCTTTCTCAGGAGGTATCAATTAGTGGCTGCTCTGAGAACAGTGTAAACCACACCTCTTAAATGGCTGGATTGCCTTAAGAAATTATCCCTTGTGAAGAGAAAACACACACAAGCATCAAGTCACAGATCCAAATGTACCATGACACACGTTCTAAAGAGGCAGGTGTCCAGAGAAGTCAGCCCAGGAAAAGTAGGACACAGAAGCCTCTGCCTGAGCATGAAATGAAAGCTCAGTTGCTCACTGACTGTATCCTTCGTCATGGTATTTACGTACAATGATTCATCTGCAACACAGAAATCTTAGAAATCACCTCAAACGGCTCTTGGTGAAAATCAGTTTGTAAAGAAAACAGTGAAGCCAAGTGGCAGTCCCAGTTCTTTACAGGAGGCTGAGGCAGGAGCAACTCAAGTTCAAGCTACAGGGTAAGCTGAAATACACAGTAAGATTCTTTTTAAAAACAAGAGAAAAAGAAAACCCCATCTAGTAAGGAGCGAAAGATGCAAATGCTTTCTCCTAACACTGTTAAGTAGTGGTCATGAATGGTTGCCATACTCATAAAACCCTTACAAGGTAAGTCCAATTTATTTTCTTCCCAAAGGAAGTAAACAGGACATTATTTATATAGAACATGAGGCTACAATGGGATATACAAACCATGAAGAATTAGTATTTTATTAAACCTAAAGAGAATCTTTCTGCAAGGCTTTCAACAAACATGGTGGTACTTTCTTGGCATAAATAACATTTTAATTCTTAAGCAGAAATTTCAGGATGATACATTATAAAGATTAGGGAATGGCTCAGTGGTAGACTGGACATTTTGAAGATCCTGGGTTCCGTCCCCAACACCAAAATCACACAGAGAGGCAGATATGCAAGCACACACACACACACACACACACACACACACACAAAGTCCCAAAACACTGTAGTATGTGTGGTATGTGTTTGTTATTGAACTATCAAATACCTGAAGCGCTTGAAGCATGCATTCTGGTTTGTACTTATTTGCATGAGAGAAGTCAGCATGCGCTACCATCAATTATGACAATTCGTATTGGTGAACAGACATAAACTAATGACTGATGCACACCGACCTCACTGACTGATGTCTGAACAAAGCCGCTCTGTTTCCTTGCTAAGTCATAGCAAACAGGAATACAGGCCTACAGGAAATGAGCTGCCACATGGAAGGGTACAGTAAAAGTGGAATCTAAAGAGAAGGTTAAAATTACTGTCCAACATCAAACTATCGCATAAAGCACTGTAGTTCCTTGTGGTCAACAAGTCTCTGAGGCTACAAGTTGTTGAGCTTGTATTTTCTCATATGGTATGTCTAAAACATTAAGGTAGTGCAGAAAGGTCAGGACTCGGTGGTAAAGTAGCTTGTACAGCAGGGTGGAGAATGAGTCTGAACTCAGGACTCATAGGTAGTGGTCTGCACTTCAGTCCCTGTGATATAAGCTTTCCTACTGAGCTCAGCATGTGTCGCTGCATAAGTTGTAAACATGTCTCACCAATTTGTTACATACACCCCCTACATGACTTACATCGTTTTCTCGAAGCCTAATCTTTTCTTTTCATAACAGCAAATTGTTTATATTCCACACATAACCTATCTAAAGGTGGAAAAGAAAATCCCTCATACGTGTTCAGAAACATAAAGTGGGGGATACATACAGGGAGCTTCTAGAAATAAAAATGAAAATGACCTGTTAGTTCAGCAGTGCTCATCAGAGGATATACGCAAATAAAATTTGAGTTCCAATACTTTGTAACCACTAATATAATAGAGCTCAGTAATAATTATCAAAGTACGTTAACATCACTAAACAAAGATAAATAGCGGAGTGCTTCTGATGCAATTGAAAACCCTACCCATGAAGCCAGTGATGAAACTGGCATATTAGGGTAAAAAGCTTCCAAAGAAAAGTGAGCAGTCTCTCTTTCCCCTGGCTAAAATCAGAAAATGACCTTGCTGGAGGCACAGAACTCCAGAAGTGTCCAAACTGAAAATGTCTTTAGTTCCACCAGGTCAAGAGACTGGAGATGCCAGAAAGGGGGCGTGGTTTCCCCATCTCTTTTCCCCTAAGGAGTATCCCTTTCCAGGAAGCAATTTAGAGGACATGGCAGAAACTGGCAGGCACCTGGATACCTGGAATAAGAACTAGACCTATCCATGGGAAGGGAGGGTAGGTCTTCCCTTTCCCCCATTCCCTAGATCTTAATTGGTTTCCAGGCATTGGGGCTCAGTTGTATTCTCCCAATGACTCCTTCTGTTGTACAGGGGTTCTGCCTTTCCTTTCTTTCTCATAACTTCATGTAATAAAATACTTCTTTCTAAAATTAGTGTTTTGTTGTCTGTGAATTTCATACTTTGAAGTCATATGAAGCCCAAAGCTACTGGCTTAGGGTGGCTTTCACGGCCATAAATTTCCAGGATCCTAGTTCTATGAGGCCCGCACAACAAGAGCCAAGAAAGGTTTCATTGCTTGCAAAGACAGGCTTCCATACCACTGTCTAGTAGAAGGCAAACAACCTGAATCCAACTAAGCTACCTGCAATAAATCTCAGTTTACTAGGAGTCCTGGTCACAAGAAACACCCTATGTATGAAGCCAGAGCAATGGAATAACTTATATCAGACTGAAGGGCTCTCTGTAGCAGAAACAAGCTCACTGACTTCTATACTAAGTTACATGGATCTCTGTCTATAGCTCCATCCATCACCAGCTGAAGATTCTATGGTGATATGCAAGATATTCATCAGTGTGGCTATAAGATGGGACCAGTTGAGGCACCCTCTCCTCAGCTGCTCAAGGAAGAA
>LOEQ01003929.1:137039-150926 GCA_001685075.1 Bramus lutescens
GGGAAATGGGAGGAGGGGAGGAGGTGGAAATTTTTAATAAAAAATTTAAAAAATCAACAAAAAACAAAAAAAACTAAGTTACATGGAAAATAATGAACAGTGATAGGAAACTTGTGCTATAAAAGATTCACTGGACCTTAACAGCAATTAGTGATTGTGTGTGTGTGTGTGTGTGTGTGTGTGTGTGTGTGTGGCGGGGTGGTACATGCACACAAATTCTTGCATGTGAATGCAGGTATATATGACAATTCAGAAGACAATCTGGGGCCTTCCTCCCCCTCCCCCTCCCCCTTGTTTGAGACAAGCTTTCTCTGTTTTTTTTGTTTGTTTGTTTGTTTGTTTGTTTTTCTGCTGCATATGCCATGCTAGATGGCCTATAAGCTTTCGGATTTCTCCTGTTTCTTTGACCCATGTCCCATAGGAGGCCAGAGAGCTACTTCATCCAGCTTTGACATGGATTTTAAGGATTTGAACTCAGAATGTCATGCTTGCTTACTCAGCACCCACTTTTACGCACTGAGCCACCAGAGTAAATTTTAATGGACAAACTTTATCTGAATCTTGATTTAAAGCAACACATAAGAAAAAAGTACACCATAATTTGAAAAGTGATTAGATAATTGCTATTACATATTTACTAAAATTTTGTGATAAGAATGTTATTGCTAAATTTACAAAAAAGGAGTTCATGATTTAAAGATAAACAATGAAATATTTGAGGAAGAAGAGATGCTTTGAGTGGAAATTTGGCCCCTAGAGAGCCAGCTGATGCACACAGATGGCTCACAATGACTGACTTTTGTATCAGGTACCATCTTTCCTCTCTCATAGCTTTTAATTTTTATACAATAATGGAGAGCAGCATTTGCTAGATAGTTGTGCCTATAGAACCTGCAGGATACATGAAGCTTACAAGAAGAGTGGTAAGCATCCCTCTCTGGCTGGAGTGACATGATAATTTCAATCTTTTAAAATTTGCCATTTTTACTAATAACTGTTTAACATATTTACAAGCAGAGATAAGCAAAATATTATTTTAAAAATTATTCCATATGACATTATAAATGCTGGTGATATTTTACTCTTTAAACAGTTGAGATAAATATTGCAAAATCACAGGATTGGCACAAAAGTAGGGTTGCTAACAGACATTTACTCCTTACATTATTTTTCCTTTTTCCTTTCTTCTTCCTTTAAAACTTTTAAATAGGTTTCTGCTTTCCAAGTACAAGTATCCTGGAAGCCATTATGTATACCAGGTGTCCTTGAACTTACCACAAGCCTGTCTCTATCTCTGTGTGATGGCATTACAAGAGTGTACCATAGGCTGGGTTCTAAGTTTTAGTCGCAGTATTTTGAGAAAAAGGATAATGGAGTCATGTGACCTGAAAACAGAAGAAAGAACTGTTTAAGGAGATGGAGGGGATGACAAGAATGGGGGAGAAGAATGGGGGAATAGAAGAGAAGGGGAGGAATAAGAACAAAATAACATGGCATGGTACTTAAAAATAACAGCAAATAGATAGCATTATGGACTGTGGAAATCCTTCTGCCAGTAAAGTGCCTGCATCACAAGCATGAGGACCTAAGTTTGAATTGCTAGCCCTCACATAAAATGCTGAGTGCAACGGCATGTGTCTGTAACCACAGTGCTAGGAGTGGGTGTGGAGCAGAGACAGGTGACTCTCTGGAGTTCAATCCTAGATAGATCAGTGTTTTCCAACTACAACGAGGAAAAATACCTGTTGCTGGCCTCTAATCTTTACATGTATTGTAGATAAATGTAGAGCCATAAATATATGTTCTTGTACTCACACATGTGCACACTCACACAAACATATGCATGTGCACAAAACTTTTCAATTAACCAGAAATGAAAAGGGTATCAGAAGAAAGCAATATTTTATGCAACAGTTAGTCAAAATTAAAATGTCTCTCCTCATCTATATCTATATAGTTATATATATATATATATATATTNTCCATTGACTATTCTTTCCAAAATGAACCCAAGAATCAAAGCACCGCAAGCTCATTGCAAAGAAACTTTAATGCTGCTACAGTAGCAATAAAGAGCCATTAAGAAAACTCTTCATTGCCAAGAGACTAACTAGCAGCCTTGGTGGAGTCCTGACATTTCAGTTAGGCCAGGTCAACTCCTTAGCCAAAGGACCTCCCCTAGGAAGGCAGGCTCACCATAAGTGAGTCCTGTGTAGAAGAAATAAGGCCTTTAACAAGATAGTGCATGTTTTTTCTTCCCAGAATCCCCACCTTTAGTGCAATAGCTCACAGCACCACAGCCTTGAAGCTTCATAAGTCTTTTGCATCTCCGTCTTCTTTTTATCTCTTTTCTAAGCATGCTTTCCTTAACACTTAGGATCTCGCCAATAATTTGTGCTTCCTTACCTTTCTCTAGTTTCCCTTCCCTGGTATTTTGCTGATAGTCCGACATGGTCTCATGTGCATACATTCTAAAATGATGTGACTTTTTTTTCTTTCATTCTATCCATCCTTGCAGTTGGTGAGATTCACAGCTTGTCTACCTTCAGGGACTTTCTTTTAAACTCTAATAAAATTGCCCTTGAGCTTCTATTTGAACCCATTCTTAAATTACTGTATTAATGAGACTAAGAACCCAAGAGGGGACCCTGAATTCCCACATATCATTTTAATCATAAGTGTAAGAAATCTTTCTGCAACCATTTACAAAGACTTCTATAGCAGAGTCTCAGAGGGAAGCCCTCAAGGATACTGGACAGACCGTACATTTTGAAACATTTTTATTTCTCAAGGAACAAAAAAATAACTTGCAGTTCATCACAGTGAAGGGATTGTATTCTAATACAGTTCAATGATTAGGAAAAATTCTTAATCACCCAGCTAAAAATATTTTAAGAAAAACATGGCAGGAAGCTGCAGGGATCAGCCAGTTGAATCCTATTATTTTGCAGATGGAAATAAAATTACTTATCGAAAGTCACAGGGATGGTTGGGGTCAGATAGACGACAAAAGTTCAGGTGCCATCCTCCACAATCATGCTCTGTATACATCATTGCATCTTACCAAATATTTCAGTGATCCTGTCAAGACCGTAATATCCCTTAAATTAAAAAAAATGCCTACAATAAACAGAGATGAAGGAGGGGTTGTGGCTTGGAGAGAGGGATTGCTAATCATGGAAAACAGGCCAATGCATATGGGTATACATACACTCCACTTGAGGTTCATGGTAAAATTGACCTTCACATGAAAGAGTTTCCATAAACCACCATGCTTCACCCAAACACAGCATGTTCCACCAACAACACACAAGCCAGAAAGACAAGGGTTACAGTCAGTAAGTCATTAAAAATCACATGATCAGCTAGAGCTCATAGTTGAAGTGGATTTTGTTCCTCATAGTTACCCACTAGAGCTCTGATGTGTGCAGAGTAACTGTATCCTCCATTACAGTGTCTTACCCAATAGTTTATTGGCCATAAAAGTTGCCCATCCCTCCCTCCAGATCTCTCCTAACTGCCAATCACTTCCCTGTGCTTATAGTATTCCCTTTTCTTTCCCAGAAAGTACACTGTCTGTGTACCAACAAGTCAAGTTTAGCTGCCAGTTCTTGATAAGCCAGCTAGCATGAGATTCCTTGGGGAATTCCAGATTTGGGGTCTATCTTTTTAATCGTTTCATAGCCAGAGTGAGAGGCAAAAGTGTTTCTTTAGCGTGTCTTTGTCTCTGGCAGGACAGTTACATTATGTCTCAGTAACTTCATAGTATACAGTTGTTACAGATTTTCCTATTTTACTTTTTTTTTTCATTTAGCAAAATGCAGTTAAATTTCCTCAATGAGTAGCTTGATAGCTCATTTTCTCTTGGCACCAAATGGTACTCAATCACATAGATGTGTGACAGCTTATTTATCTGTTTGTCTCATGAAGAACATGTTGACTGCTTCTAGTTTGGGTCAATTATTAGAGCAGTTATTATAAATATTCACAAGTAGGTTGGTGTATGAACACAAATTTCCCATTTATTTAGGTAAATACAAAGGAATAAGAGTGCTGTCATATGGTAAGTGTATGCTTCCTTCAGGCAGATATTTTTAGTCTCCCAAATGACTGTGCTATCAAACTCAAGACTCACAATCTGTGACTCAATCCAGGTTTAGCTACCCATCCTCAATAAGTCATTTAAAAGAGCCAAGTTAATAGTGAGAAGATAGAAAAAGGAAATTTATTCAATGTAGCCACATTGGGAAGTGGGACAAAGAAATCAAATGACTATTCTCCGTGTCTATCTTTGGAGTCATGAAGTAAGGCTAAAGTTCACAAAGAGGGCTAGGGATATATATATATANTTAAACAGTCCTGGTCAAGGTGTGATCCTTCCCACCACGGACCCATCACTGTCTGAGCCTCATTGTCAGCCTATAAGGTGATATGACAAATTGTTAGAGCTGTGTGAAATCTCTTTCTAGAAGACAAGCTCTCCCTCTGGGTAAGGATTCTTCTTTCTTTCAGTCTGAGAGTCTGGGGAACTTCCCATTTCTTTGGGGTCCATTGCTTTAATACTTCAATAGATTGAGAGACACAGTATTTCTTTACCATATTTTTGTATATGCCAGGTTAATTGCATATATATATATATCTGTGTGTGTGTTTGTGTGTGTGTATACACAATTTTTAACTTTAAAAGCTAGCAACTAAGTGGCAGCTACACACAACATCACCCTAGAACAGTGGCTCTCAGTCTGGGGGCTGTGACTCTTTCACAGGGATTGCCAGATCAATACACATGAAATCTCATGATAGCGAAGATGTAGAGCAAGGGGAACACTCTTCCATTGCAGGTGGAAGAGCAAAGCAATACAACCACTATGGAAATAAATATGGCAGTTCCTTAGAAAACTGAGAATTGATCTACCTCGAGATCAGCTATACCACTCTTGGGCATATACCCAAAGGATGCTCCATCCTACCACAAGGACACCTGCTCAACCATGTTCATTGCAACTTTATTCATAATAGCCAGAAACTGAAAACAATCTAGATGTCCCTCAACCAAACAATGGATAAAGAAAATGTGATACAGTTACACAATGGAGTATTACTCGACTGATTAAAAAATTACATCATGAAATTTTCATGCAAATGAATAGAACTAGAAAAAAATCATCCTAAGTGAGGGACCCAGACTCAGAAAGACAAACGTGGTATGTAAGTGGATATTAGCTGTTAAGTTCTGTCACAACCGTGCTACGATCCACAGATCCGGAAAAGCTAAGTAACAAGGAGGGCTCTGAGACTGACACATAAATCGCCCTAGGAAGGGGAAATAGAATAGATTTTGTGGGGGATGGGAGGTAGGGAGGAGTGGTGTGGGATTGGGGTGGGTATGGGAACATCAGGATCAGGTGCAGGGGTGGGGGAGGATCAAGGGAGAGAGTACTTAGAGATACAGGAAATGGGGGGCATTTTGGGGTGGGTGATGTGGAAACCTAGTCTAGTAGAAACTCTCAGGATCCTATGTGACCTTAGTAAGGTCTCCTAGCTAGAGAAGATTCCAAGCCTGAATCAGCCATCCTCTGAACCAGGCAAAACTTCCAGAGGTGGAACTAGGACACCAACCAAGTCACAAACCTTCAACCTATAATCTATTCTGCCTGCAAGATGTCCTGGGCAATGGAGGCACAGAACATGTAGGAGTGGCCAACCAATGATGGGTCTAATTTGGGGCCCACACCACAAGAGAAAGCCATGTCTCACACTGCCTGGATGACCAGGAATCAGAAGCTGGATAGCCAACAGACCTTTATACATGCATAGTTTAGACCCTAGCCAAATTCTCATCAAAGAGGCTACAGCAGGCAGCTGATGGAAGCAGATGCAAGGACCCACAAACAAACATTAGGAGGAGAGACTGCCTAAATTAGAGTTCTCTGCATGGTTTCTCCCCTTGGAGCGCTGGGAATTCTGTGGAAGAAGGAGGTGCAGAGGATTTGAAGACACCAGAAGAATAAGGCCCCACAGACTTCAACTAAGTAGGACTCATAGGGGCTCACAGAAACTGAACCACAATTACAGAGCCTGCATGGTTCTGCACTAGGCCCTCTGCATATATATGGTTATTATCTTTGTGTTCTTGCAGAACACCAAATAGTGGGATTAGGAGCATCTCTGACTCTTTCGTCTGCCCTTTGGACCCCTTTCCTCCTACTGTGTTGCCTACCCTAGCCTTGATATGAGGGTTCGTACCTAGTCTTACTGTATCTTGCTATGCCATATTGGGTAGATATTCCTAGGAGGCCTGCTTTTTTCTGAAGGGAGGAGAAGTAGATTTGGGGGAGAGAGGAGATGGGGGTATGGAAGAATGGAGGGAGGAGAAACAGCTGTCAGGAATCTTTAATAATACTAAAACATTTTAAAGACCATCAGAAAACTCATATATTTACTTTATGATTCACAGCAGTAACAAAATTATGATTACGAAATATCAATGAAAATTATTTTATGGTTGGGGTGATCACTGTATTAAAGGGTTGCAGCATAACGAAGGCTGAGAAACACTACTCTAGAAAATGTCTTTGGACACAGTATGCTGAAATTGATATTTCCCATGTCAAAAGTCTTCATGCTGTAACGTTTTCAGCATCCAAGACCTTTTCTGTTTTATTCCATATAATCAGAATAGTGCCTGGACATAAGCTGTTATCATAAAATACTTGTTAGATGAATATACTAACCCAAGGTAAAACATCTCCCCTCCACTTTCCTATTTAGTTTTAAACTATAGTTTTTCTATTTAGAATTCTATTTAGTTCAACAAGTAAAGACTGATAAATAGAGGTGATGATTTATGAAAAAATAGGTATTTGTAAATAACAAAATTTCACTCAACGTCCTTGCCTTACAAAAGTATAAAGGATGGAGGGGAGAAATAAAGAAAGAGCCAAGGAAGATGGAATCTTTGCTTTTTACTCTGGGGCTCATGCTCATGGTGCGGAATAGGGGACAGAATCTTCTGCACCGTTTGAATAGTTCTGTCTTTATTTGCCGTGCACGTACAGTTGAATTTGCATAAATTAGATGCACATAAGCTGAGCCTCCACTATAATTGCGAAAACCATTGCACGGGAAATAAGCCTTCATTGAAATCACATTAGAAACCAAAAAAGATTAAATTAGATTTGGAAACATATTTAGCCCTATCAAGAGGTAGATTACAGAAACTGTATAAAACAACACAGACATTCATAACCAGCCACATAAGGCCTGGCTAAGGAATGAAAGCAACACATCTCATCAATGAGGAGAACAATGATGGACAGGGCGTCGCTTGAGCATCCAAGCTCTTGTTCAGAAACTTCAATAGCTAAGAAAACAGTCAAACACCCATTCATCTGGCTTCAGGTACCTAAACTGCAGAAAGGGCATCATACCCTCCAGATATAGTTGTCCAAATCCAGGTAACAAACACGCCAATTCTAGATCTCCAATTCTCAGTTCTCAAACAAAGCCACAATAGAAGTTTTCTATACCTCAATATGGAGGATGTCAAATTTATCTCAATTATGTTACCACTACAGTTTTGCTGGTCAGAAGCCTTCCTCAAATCTCATGCCTCCTTGTCTTAATGCCAGCTAAGTGGTGTTTTAATATTTATTAAGAGTCCTCAAGTCCTGTGAATTACATAAATGTGCTGGCGATTATTTTCCCTTCACTCTTCTTCCCAGGCAAATGTGAAGCTAAATTAGTCACTTATCATAAAGTGTTCTGAAAACATGAGAGTCTAAAGAAATGCTTGATAATTGTTCTTAGCCATCTGGCACCAAGTGATGCTCATGAACTCACATGAACCATTTGGTAAAATTCCAAAAATGTCTGTCTTAATTTTACATCTCACTTACTGAAAGTTCCAGGCTGGAAAAATTTCTAAGAGAAGAAACTAGTTTACAAAAATGAAAACAAATGAGCAAATCCCTCAACTCATTTTACCTTCCATAGGAAAACTTACCAAACCCATCACCTGCAGCCAGCTTTTGATTGATCAACCCAACTCCTCCCAAAGACACACACACACACACACACACACACACACACACACACAGGAAATAAAACCACATTAGGGTAAGGAGAAATGATAGTTGCTTTTTCAAGTCATTTTAAAAGGTTTTTTTAGATTTTAATTCTGTTTCCTTACTTCCCTTCTTCCAACCTCCTCCTTGCTCCCTATTGAAATTATGGTGTGTGTGTGTGTGTGTGTGTGTATAAGTTCAACCCAGTCTATCTAGCGTTACTTGTATCTATATAAGTTCAGGACTGCCCACTGGTATTAGGTAACCAATTAGGGGTTTTCCACCTGGGGAAGAGCATTCCTTGCACTCTCAGCATTCATTAGTTACTTAGAGTTCTTTTAGGGGGAGCCCAGTGAGAGTCCCCATTCTGCATTATCATGCCTATTGGTAAGGGCCTTCTTCAGATTTTGCTTAGGTAGATTCATACCGTAGTGATAACCAACAACTATATAATTGGACTTAAGGCCCATCCAACAGGAAACAAATCATGCCTGCTACTGGAAATTTGGACAACTCTCTAGGGATAGTGAGATCACAGATCTTAAAGGACCCACTATTGGCATCCTACTAAATCAGCGTAATACATAACTGCATTCTAAACACCTACCGTTTTCCCTATACGTAAGTGTAGCTCTCATCTCTCATCGAAGAAATCTCTTTATTGCAAGAGAAAGAAACTTGTACAGAAAACCACAACCAGTCCAGATAAAGAGAACAAGTGATTGTAGTATGCCCAGTTCTAGAGGAAGCATCTACAATACCACTCCTGTACCCAAAGCTCAGGGAATAGCAAGGAAGATATTCAGAGAGGATGGAACAGAAACATTTTAAGAACCAAGGGACCAGGAAAGCTGTTGTGGGATTCTATCTCCTAGACAAGTCAGGGGGCACCTTTCATGATATCTCAGCAATATGGCTGCCTAGTCAAGTCCTTTTAAATAGCTGAATCACTGATTCTTACAGGAAGATTACTCTAGAACTGCTGTTCCCCCAAAGCCCAGTCTTGCCTACCAAAAGCAGATCCTCACTCACCTGGCTTATTATTATACTCTTTCAGTGGGGGATAGATGGCCTACAAAAATAAGCTGTTTCTATATTCATGTCCAAAACTGTGAAAGTCCCTCTGTGCCTTTGGAGTATAATACCAAATGCTTACCATGGACTAGACATTCCTCTGAGGCACGGTCCCTGATGGCTCCACTGACCTCATTTTCATTTCTGTCATTGAGAAGTCCCAAGATCTAAATGGATTTAACACTTAAAGCTCATTCAAGATTAAAGATGAGCTATCCCTTTCCAGAAGAAATATAGAGACATATTGGGGAAGAGTGGTGGTTTGAATGGGAATGGCCCCCATAGGCTCATCTATTTGAAAACGTGGTCTCTGATTGGTAGAATCGTTTAGGAAGGATTGGAAGGCAGGACATTCTTGGATGAGTGATGTCACTGGTAATAGTCTTTGAGGTTTCAAAAGTCCATGCCATTCCCAGTTAACTCTCTCTGCATCTACCTCATGCTTGTGGATCGAAGCATAAGGTCCCAGCTAGTGCTTCCGCACAATGCCTGACTGGCTGCTTCTATGTTTCTTACTCACCAGGATGGCCATAGACTCACCCTCTGAAACTGAAGACTCCCAGTGAACTGTATCTGTTATAAGTTGCCTTGATCATGATCAATCAATTTGTCACAATATAAAAGTAAGCAAGGCATTATGATTACTGAATTATTCAAACCTTTTGTTTCTTCTCAGTTATGAGCAGGGTGCATACACTGGATGAGGAACATTCTGTAGTTACAACCTTCCATTTTTCTTCCTTAATAGCATAGATGTATTCAACTTGTAGGAGTATTTTCTAACTCCTTTTCATCCAAATGTATTTTTTTTCTTGGTCCTCCCCATCTACCCACACCCACAACCCCTGTAACGTATATAAGATGACAACCTGAATATTAAATTCCCTTCTTAAGCAGCATTCAAATCCACTGGGCCAGTCTTCTGGAGTAGTCAGAAAAACATTACTTACCTTTCAATGATTTTATGACAAGCTCCAGATTTTGAAAATTACTGGATATTACTCTAAATATAAAATATTATAGATAATTGCCTCTTAGAATGGAACAAATCATTATATTAATTTGAAAAGTTATCTTAGCTATGGGGAAGAAAGTATTTACTTGAAAAAATACTCCTATGTACATGATAAAGCTAATTTCTAAGAGGAAATATGAGAACAAAACATGGTTTGTGCTTCCTAAAATTAATTTTGCTGATGCTAATATCCAATTCAGCACCATACAGTCTCACAATGGCTGCAGAGAGAATTCCAGAAGGCAAGTTATAAGAAAGAGGGATAGACATTGCAAGTAAGTGAAAAGTATCTTCTCTTCTTCATTTTAGAAAACTTATTTGGAGATTCTTTGAGAACTCAGTATAAATCAGTTAAAGGAGAAAGATGGGCTTTATAATTTCTGGAGAAGAAATAAACCAAAGTCATATAGAGGCCAGTGAAAAGAAATAGCAGAAATCAGCAACATTGATTAAACCTAAGCTTTATGAATATATGTTATTATTTGTTTTGTAACAAATAATCAGAGTTCTAGTTCAATCTTCATTTCACACATGAGGAAATCAAACAAAGTATCCACTTTAGCAGGACTGAAATTGAAAGCAAGGCAAGGTGGATGGTTCCAGCATCCACACTCAGAGCCTGGCACTGTGCTGCATAACTTGTCATAAAGAAAGCCAGGCAGAGAAGGGATACATTCAGTAATCCCCTAGAGTTGAAGTGAAACTTCCTGATGATTCCGGAGTTGAAATAAATATTGTTCTTCTATGAATGCAGAAAACCAAGTCATAAAGATCTCACAATTTGCCTTAAGGTGAAGGAAGATCTTCTGATCTCTAATTCAAAGTATCTTTAGAAGCCCAGTAAGTCTAATTTGACAAATGTATATGACTTCCTTTGAAACACTTGTCACTGTGGTGGTAAGTCACTTACCAGATAGAAAACATTTGGGAAAGGAAGGACCCTGTAGCATCACAAATCAAAAGATAACACACACCTGGCAAGACAGTGAAAGAGCCTCCATGAGACCAAGGTCCACGGAGTGTTGGCTGGGTAAAAGTACAAGAAGGTGAAAAGAGCAGATGTCTCCTGGTAGAAGACACTATATATAGACAGCAAAGGCAGGGCACTGCTGTCTGTTTAAAGAGCTTAAGGAAGCACTGCACGGAAGGCCGAGTTATGTATTTTGAGGATGGCACATTCTAATGAAGCAGAATGAAGCAATATATATTGGGATCAGGTACTACAGACTTCTCAGGCTATGCTGAGGCTTTTCAACATCTTAAGATGATTTCAGTAGTGAAACTAGGACAAAGCTGCTGGCTGGAATGGCTTTCTTCCCCACTTCTTCAATTCCCTGCTCTTTCCCACTGCACCAAACAAAATAGAAATGTACTATGGACCTGAATGACGAAGACAACGCCACAAAAGTATGGAGTAAAATAAAAGAAGAAAGGATGGGTTCCTGAAGAGTCTTAGTTCACAAAAAGGCAAGTTCTTACAGGGCAGTTCAGAAATATCAGATCAAAGAATCTATGATATCAAGAAGCATGTGCTGAACTTCAAGGACTTCTATGAGACAGCTGCTAAACTACTAGCCACTGAAAAACAGTCACACTGGGCACAATTATACATGAGCATTTGGGAATGCTATAAAATGGATTTTCTTTTTGCAGATTTCATCCTTCCAACATACCTCCTTCTAAGCTCAAGATTAGTTTCTGTTACTTTTGATGAAAGGAAATAAATAACCCAAAGGTATCATTTTTTTTTTGGTATCTCATTACTCTACAGACTCTTTACGCAGTATAAGTTGTAACAGGAACCTGGAGGAACACACTGTTGCTCATTGACTAGACCTCTGTCTTGGCTTAATGCACTATGTAGCTACATTGTAAACTTGACCAACCTTCTTGAGTCTGTATCCATCTTTCTGGATCTATATCTCTACAAAGTTTATGAAACAAGAGTAATATGCTTGCTTAGGAAAGGCAATACAATTTTGTTAGAAATTTCATATGTAGATCTTAACTAGGTCTTATATGGTATCAGTGCTCAGAGCATTCTAAAATTAAATTAAATATAATGTCCTATGTGGTTGTTTCAAATAGAATTAAATACATATTTTGGCTGTGGATGTCATTCCATGGTAGAATATTTGCCACAGTTAAATCTCAAGAAATGAGAAAAATAAGGATACCTATTCCACATAGTATTTGAAAAATTAATAATCAATAAATTTCTTTAATATATGAAACAGACCATACTAATTTAATGACCATGATCTGTATCAGACATTGTTTTATAAAAATTTAAACTTAGTTATGGCACCAACACTTCATAGAAGTTCATGGTTATAAATCAAATAGATTATTTAAATTCCATCGGTATTAAGAGTCAAGAGATCCCAACAACTAAACAGTACAGAAATAATTATTGCTATATCCTGTACATAGTTGCCTGCTAAAGTACTTAAATGTCACTAGACTATGATATGGACTACAAATAGTCAGTTAGCTAAGCATATAAAACCTGACATTGTTAAAATTAACAACGAGTAAGCCTTCCTAGAAGACTTCCTGATTTATTCATGCTCTGCCAAAATCACTCTTAACACCATCAATGTGAAAGAATTTGTTTTTTAATTGCAATGGAAACTCTCCTGAATGGTCTGTGATATATCAACTCACTACAATATACAATGATTTCTATCGTTTCTATTAAATATCTGGACCAATGCCCATGTCATGTTGTGATGAATAGTTGAAGCTACTATTTTGTTATTTTTAACTACTTCTATCCCATGAGTTGCACATATACCAAGAGACTTGTTTGCATGGTGGTTAGCAAAATTATTTAGCATAATTGTTCTTATTTATTAAAGGATGTGTTTTCATGATATTTACTATAAACATGAAAATCAACAAAAGCCTTGAATAAGCTAAAAAGTAGTTGTATGACTTTTCTTGGGAAGCTGTGAACAAATATGTATTTAACTAAAATAGGATACAAGCAACACACCAAATCTATGATTTCACCCAAGTCCAATGATTTCAGTGAGTTGATTTTATAGGCGCATGGGTGAGGGGTTGCTTACAGTACTTGTCGACTCCAAACTTCTTGCACAAAAAATTTCCACCCATCATGGATAGTGACCTCATGATGCATGGAAGCTGCATTATGATATCCCACTTTGAAGTATTATTTACACGCTAGACATTCCCCAAATCACTTGCAGTTCGTAGGGCCTGGAGGCAGGACAGAAAATCTTCTTGAATCATAGACAAAGATTCTCTGATTCTCCTCCCAACCTCCAGCCTTCTACTTAGGTAGCACAAGAGGTCCTTTTACTATTACTATAGACATAGCTATAACTACAGCACACTGATTATTTCATTTCAATGGGTATCAGGCAAAGGTCATTTCTACTTCAAGATAATGATGGGATGATCATGTTAGGACCAGAGGAAAAAGCCATGCAACCGAGATGGTAGAAAAATGAATATTAGTAACCACCTGTGTCTTACAGGATCACCATGGAATAAAGTTAGAATTTAACAATAATTCTACCCCCAGAAAGCCTACAAACTCATGGAATCTGAACAGTCAACTACTGAACCACCCCTGGGTCAGGGAAGAAATAAAGAAAGAAATTAAATTCTTCTTTGAATTCAACGAAAATAAAGACACAATATACCCAATCCTATGGGACACTATAAAAGCAGTGATAAGAGGAAAGTTCATAGCTCTAAGTG
>LOEQ01003929.1:153729-165369 GCA_001685075.1 Bramus lutescens
TGGGTGCCTAGTCTGTTTGGATGCTCACCTTCCTAGACCTGGATGGAGGGGGGAGGACTTTGGTCTTCCCATGGGGCAGGGAACCCTGACTTCTCTTAGGACTGGAGAGGGAGAAGGAGGGGGAGTGGGGGTAGAGGGAGCGAAATAGGAGGAGGGGAGGTGGAGGAAATTTTTAATAAAAAAAAAGAAAGAAAAAGAAAAATGACACTGGGCCAAAAGAAACATAGAGAAAGGATGTATCACATTTGTGTTTAATTAGGCTCTGGACTGTTGACAAGGGTTCCTTAACATGGAGAGCTAACACCAAAGGGAAGAACTGTGTTCCATCGTCAGAGAGTGTGAGCTATAGAGTACATGTTTCTGAAGATATACACAATCCAAATCACCATTGAGTCAGAAAATTAAAGATACATACCAGTCTCGCATTGTTATATACTGAACACGGCTAAAAGAGGGATCAATGTCCTGGACAGTTCAGTGGGCAAGAAAGAGAAGCGGTTGTTTCCATCTCCTGAGGAGATTCACACATCCACTCTACTCTGCTCCAAAATCCTACTTTTATTAGTGAGCCTCAGAGTGGTGAACAGTTGATATAGATCACTAGTCACTGCGTGTTTAATTACATATCAGTCTTGCTTGAAGTTTAAATCATGTCTGTCGTTCAATTATCCCAATATAGACAACCCCATTTTCTGCCCATTCTGCTAGGAACAATGTATTCATAAAATAGATTGTTCTAGTTTTAAAATCTGTTTGACAGTAGCCTGGGGAGCTGACTTCAAAGGAAAGAAAAGAAATACACCTGCTCACTCCTTTCCTGTCCGAGGAAGAGCACAAGCTCCTGTTTTAGGCCCTTTTACATCTCCGGGAATAACACAGGCCAGCAGACCCCTCTCCAGCTTCTTCCCTCCACTCATGCTTCAACAAAATGACGTCAGTCTTCATGGAGCTCGGCTTGCAAATTCAAGACATCTAATACAGCTAAATGTTCCACACAAATGACCTCAACTCTGGTCTCTGCACATAAACAAATAATCTGAGAAGTTTTGGATAAATGTACACATTAACAAATAGCATCTCCTCTTTTGCAAGTAGAATTCATTTCTCAGAATGGAGGCAAACAAGACCATATGTAGGTCCTTAGTTGAAGACTAAAGGATCAGAAGAATGATTTAAAACATATAAATGGTGCTTGTAACTTACTATGTACACACACACACACACACACACACAAATTCCTTTAAGTTTTTGCAATCAACCTAACCATTAAAAAGTGTTTTTTACATCTCCCATCTGTGTCATTGTGAACTGAACTCATTTGGTACCGAAAACCTACAGTTTAATTGCTTGATTTAAACTTGGCTGGTAGAATGCACACTGAAACATTACTCTTTTAATTATGCTAATTTATATCTGAAAAGCTAAATCTACAAAGGCAATAACATTAATTATTTACTTGCCCATTAAATTTGAATATATATTACCAAGCTAATTGGCTCCATAAGTCTGCCAAAAAATTAAAGACAAGTGGCTCACTAATTTAAAAAGGGAGGGCACGAAGTCTCAGAAGTTTGTTTGTTCCTAACTGGATCGCAGGAAAACATGGGTCAAGCGCTTTCCTTATCTGTTTAATTTTCCACATATCTTCTTCCTTCCCAGTTGGATCAAAGCCCATTTTAGAGAGGAAAAGAAAAAAAAGACACAACTAATACTTAACCTAGTGCTTTTTCTGTGTCATGCTCTACATGCGATATCTCATTTAATTCAGGAAGTGAACAAAATACAGATTAGCCTCATCTCACTGATGATAAAATCGGTGTTTAGAGAGATTTAAAATCTTCACAAAGTAATGCGAACACAAGGGACACAGCTTTCCCCTAAATGGGATAAGAGATTATCCTAGAGCCAAATATGAGTGATCAAAAATGAGGAACTATTGCATGGGAATAGGGATTTAACTTATTCCACATTCCATGCTCCAACATGGTAACTTCAAGAAGCTTTCATAGTAGCAGAAAAAATGAAAACCAGAAATCAAGACACTTCTCACTTACCTTGATGGGTATAAATTACAGAAAAGCCGCAAAGGGACAAGGTGTGATAGTGGGCTCCTTTAAACCCAGCACTCAGGAGGCAGAGGCAGGAGTGTGTATCTCTGTGAGTTTGAAGCAAGCTGGGTCTATACAGCAAGTTTCAGCTAGGAAAAGCTACATAGTGAGACTGTTTCTCAAAAAAATAAATAAATTCAAATAATAAAGTAAACAGGCCTCAGGGAACATCTTACATGCGACTTTCTTAGCTTTTGAGTTGGTTGACACTCAAGTGTTGGGAGCTGTGAATCCGCAGATCCTGAATTTCTTGTAAACAACTTGTTTTCCTCTGTGCTGAGACAGCCTGCAGCAGCTCTGAGCACGAGACCCTCAGGAGTTCCTGATGGCAGGAGAGTGGTTTCTGGTGGGTTTGGCTGGGGCGTGGCTATCAGTTAAGGATCCCTATATAAGCTGCCCCTGGACACACTAAAGGGGGCATTTTGGCATCAAGGATGACATGTGTCTCTATCTGAGTCTTTGGGTGTTTCAATATCCAGCTCCTTGCCCTGTTCACAAACTGTATGGTAGTGCATGGAGCGCAGACGGGAGTGGTGCACCGCACTCAAGGCCTGTTCACACATTCCAAAGGATTAGTTTATTAATCAGATGGCTATTAGGTCAAACACAGAGCCAGGCAATGGTTTGCTATTAAAGAGATTTAAAATGACCCAAGGTCATTTAGCCCTGGACTTGACATTCCAATTTCTCACATCACTGAAGTTCGACTTCAGACGGTCGGCTTCTGCATGTGTAACTTCTTCCCAAAGACTTTTCCTCAAAGCAAGTCTTTAAAGAATTATATTTGGGGGGTCTCCTGAGAAGAAAAGACTACCTACTCTACCATACTGCTTTAATATGTATTCCTCACAGTACATGGGTCTCTGTAGATGATTCCCCAAGAAGACTTGCTTAAACATCAATATCACAATGTTTAGTGAAAGTTTTATCCCTACCCCGACTTAGATATTGGCATAAAATGCAACTACAGAAGTTGGTCAGAAATACAGAAATAATGATGAGCATGTACCCTAGTGTATATCTATGTCCTTGTACCTCATGATGAGCACGTACCCCAGACATACATCCAGAGCACCAGAAGGGAATTTCAGCTAATGCACGAAGCTCTTCTCTGAAATGATTTAATGCTGGCCAGCTATTTTTTACCTCGTTACTGAACAAATGAGTTCAGATATTAAAGATTATAATGCCTGTGAGACTATACTCTTGGTCTTATTCTGAAGATCAAATGTAACTGGAATAATAAGGGCTCTGAAAATTCTCAAATATTAACTAAATGTAAGATAATGCAATAGGAATTAGTCTCTGGTACCTGAACAATACCCATGAGATTTATGCCGATTTACTATGGAATCAACAGTTTGGTTATATTTTCATGCAATCACAAATGTTACGAAGTTTTTTTGCAGTGTGTGTAATTTTACTATTTAAATGGTCCAAAGGAAAAAGAAATAACATGGAACCTTCACAGAGCCAATTAGCAATAAGCCTTTAATTAATGCTCAATAAAATGTTCTGAAAGCAGGTCTTGGGTCACTGTATTCATTAATATTTCAAGCAGATTTATTTTTACCCAGAGATAGAGTCAAAATATTAAGCATGTGCATTTATGCATGCATACTTTAAGTAATACAGCTAAATTGTTAATGGTTATAGAGCACTTAGAACCATAATAATGCATAATGAAAAGCAGATTTGTACATTTTTAAGATTTAAATTATAATTTGAATGTTTACAAGTCTATTGGGAAATAAGATGATAGTCTACCTTAGGTGATCTCCAGAAATATTACCAAATGTGAAGATAATTTTAGAGATTTCCTTTATAACTTTAAACCTAGTGCCATAATAAATTATCTTTTCAGATTACCTAAAAATATTTTGTATGTCAAGCACTGGGGCTGAAAGCTGAAACTAACAAGTTAGATTCATATTACACTTTGGACCGCTTATTTTTAACACTTACATATCATTGAACGACTTGTCTGTGGCAGGGTATACTGAAAATAGCCTGTTGATTTTTCTATACCTTAGCATTATTAAATGGAATTGTTTTTTTTTATTGTGTGTTAAACTGAGACTAATTAGTGACATGGATCACTGCATTCAAGCATTTAAGAACCAAAAGCATTTTTATATGCCAAGTTCTCATGGGGAAAATACCAGAATAATGCAAGGCCAGCATAATGGGATGATGATATAATTCAGCATTCAGACTGGACATGTCATCCTGTATTTCTTTCCATTAATTCATGTAGGGTATAAAAATGGCTTAGATGTGACTTTTAAACAACTTGAATCAACATTCTGACATCATTATTATCAGAATCTGAAACAGTGGTTAGACCTTGAGATTCAAATAGATGTGGGTACAATTTTTCGCCAAATCTAGACAAGTATATCAATGAGTCTTCTATATAGATTAAGAATGGCAGAAAACTCATAACTAATTATAGAATAGTCAGAGACTGAATTTGGTGTGGATTATTAAAACATATTTTACTTGTCACACATATTGAAACATTGTTGAGAAATACCGCTTTTAATTTTACATAGTTTTGTGTTGCCAGCAGAATGATGTTTTTACAAGGGAAATGAAATAGGAAAATTGGAAATATTTATAATCACAGACTCATGTTGATTTCCTTGAGGAAATGTTATTTAAAAGTCTGCATAAAATTCTACATAACTAACTTTGCTTTATGAAAGAGACAGATGTTTTATCTTTTTAGTAAATGAAGCACCAGCATTGTTGAAGATCTGCTGTACATGGATGTGTGCTGAAAAAAACAGATATCAACATTAGTTGCCATGTCACTCCTGAAGAATTTCTCTGAAATGGCAAACGTCTGGTTCCATTTCCATATCTATTATTAGTAGGATGAAGTCAGTGAGCATCTTACCATATCCATATGGTAAGATGAAGAAAGATAAGTGGGTATTAAAAATGTCCTCAAAATGTAGAATCAGAAACTCTGAAAAGAGGGCCTCAGAAACACTGACTGGTGTCAGGCAGTCAAGTAAAGCATATTAATTTCAGCATATAGTCCTCTCTCTCATGTGAAAGGACAAAAGAGACGTCTTTGTTTGCATCCAAAAAACAAACTGGTCACCGAATGAAGATATAACAGTCATTGAACAGAAATGAGTTGAACATGAAAGTTGTGCTAAAGGTTCAGATGTATTAACAACACCCTAAGTTTCTTCCAATTTAGAAAAGCAAGGCAACTATCTGAACATATATCCAATGAGGTTCATTCAAATTCTATTCACAGAAATGAAAACCAGAAACTTTACTGATTCTGTAATACTGTTAAAGTATAAAAATTAATTTTCATCAAGAGATTAAAATCTCTAGCTTGACTGGCGTCTTAGTCAGGGTTACTACTGTTATGATGACACATGACACACCATGATGAGCAAAGCAACTTGCGGGGCAAAACATTTATTTGACTTAAACATCTGTATCACTCTTCCTTGTTAAAGGAAGTCAGGATGAGAACTCAAATGGCAGGAACCTAGAGTCAGGAACTGATGGCTGATGCAGAGGCCATGGAGGGGTGCTGCTTACTGGCTTGCTCTTCATGGCTTTCTCTCCCACCCACAATGGCCTGGGCCCTCTAACAATAATCACTAATATATACATGAAGAATAATAAGCATGAACTTTGCCATGAGATTGTCTTAGCTATATAACTGAGACTTATAAAATATCACTTTGTTTTCCGAAATACCACTTTCTTAACTGTAAAACCAAAGCAAAGTACCAGCCTGGTAGTATTATTGTGAACATAAATGATATTACATAAAAAGGTGCAGAATACATCTTGATGTATCCTATGTATTTAAGAGTTGATAGTTCCTCTGTTGTTGGTTTAGGAGTTACATTTTTTATTCCCTTTTCTGAGTTACTGGGGGAGCTCTGAAGAATAATATTTTCTAAATAGAAAATTATAAATAAAATTGGTAACCATGTTGATTTATTCTGACCTGAAAAAAAGAAAATGCCATACAAGCTTGCTTGCAGGCTTGCAGTCTAATCTTACGGGGGCAGCACAGGTGGACAGCTAATTGCAGGTTGACAAATTGAAGCACCTGTTCAAGGGAACACCTATAGTAAATTAGGCTCACATTAAGCCATGCTAAAGAAATGGGTAGAATAATTAGCCTTTTTGTGGAGATATTATACTTGTCTTTCTCAGAATCCCCTTGCCTAACCCAGTAGTTTACTGGGTCACAGCTGTGCAGATTTGTAACTCTATCTGCTTTTCTGAATAACAAAGAAAAACATAACTTTTCATTTTCTTAATTCTATCCATTATATAACCAAGACCTTTTTTAACACTTTGTGTTTCCCCAACATTTTTTATGTTTTTATTCATTCTCTAAAGATTCCTTCCCTACATGCCACTGCTTGCCCCCCTATGTGTCTGACCTCCCTGCCAGCTTAAATTGCATAGCTGCTTTTCTTCCCCATCCTTTTCTAAGAAGCCACTGAGATGTACATACTGTCTGCCCTAGTTTTTGTTTGTTTTGTTTTTCTTCTGAACTCTAATAAAATTTTCATTTTGAGAGACTTCTTAAATATTTTGTTAGCAAAATGAAGAATCTTAAGAGGAGACCCTAATTTTTTCTGTGTTGTCTGTCTACCATGAAGGGATAGCAAAATTTCTTTAATGGTAATTTGTTGCGGGAGCTCCTTCCGCTCCTTCAGCCAACAGCCACTGAGATACCAGCCCATTGGGGCATGGTCTCTCTTTAAAAAAAAGCAGCAACTTCCCTCTGCTCTCTCTCTGGCTTCCGGCTCCCTTTCCGGTGAGGTGATTAGGCTCCTTTCCTGATTGCGCAGAGGGCTGTTGTCTGGGACAGTGATCTGTAAGTTTTCCCCTTTAAATAAATAACTATTCTATTAATCATAATTCTGAACTGGTGTGGGATTGTTTATCACTTACGCCTTTAGTAATTACTTCACAAATATTTTTTGACTACTAGACACTAGGGACATTGGACATTTGACATATGATAAGCTCAAAATATAATGATGAAAGAGAAATTCCACCAGGCTGAAGATGTCATTGCCGTTTACTACAGGTGACAACTCACCCAGAGGCTGAAAGACACAGATACAGGGGAAAGATCTGCTTGAACAAATACATATTCTGCAACTTCGAAGACCCAGGAATTATGGCTCTACTTTGGAATTTTCTTTAGATATCATTTTCTTATGTTTTCTGACTTTTCAAAAGGCATCTATAATGCAAGACTTCTCTACAGTTTGAGCTATAGTTAAAAATTTCAGTTCCTAGTAGGAAAGACACCAAATGATGAAGGAAAAGAAGATGATGGTGTGTAATTTAAGCTCTAAGAGCACCTTTACAGAAATAGATCCACAGAAGCCTTCCACAGTCTACAGCTATACCACTTTGAATGCACCAGATCTCATCAAACACAAAGGGTGACACACCTGCAGGTGACTGAAGGAAGTTTTCATGTTAAGGCAAAGATACATTCAATGCTTTAGGTGTTACTTATTAAAAATAAATTATTTCTTTCTGTCACATGCACAGATTTCTTCTGCGGCCTCCTACATTTTCCCCAGTGGATTCCCGGAATACCAGTGGTCAAAAACCTGAGCTTCCATCTTGTGTGCCCGTACTTCATAGCTGAAGCCGACATGTGGTGAAGTCACAGGAAAATGTCACACTGTATGCTTAGCAAGTAAAACTGTCACTTGAGCTTATTCTCTTGTTCTCTTATTCTCTTGAGCACAGTCAGAATTCTAATGTACTAGCTGTGGGTTTCGCGATGCTGCAACTGAACACCATAGACCTTCAGCCGTAGAAGCTCATTGTCTTTTAAAGCTGGAAGTCAGAAGACCATGAACAGAAAGAGCATGGCTGGGCCCCAGGCAGAGTTCTTCCTATTTTGGAGACAGACCAGCCTTAGACAGTGGAGAGAACGAATCTCTCTTTTTAGGTCAGCTTCACCCTCATGACTCAATTACCCCCGCCAAAACAAACAAACTCTCGTCTATGAAAGTCATCATACTACAGCCTTAGGTGATACTGTTAGAATTTCGGGGAAAAGAGATAATCAGTCTACAGCGCAGAGGTTCTCAGCCTTCTCAGTGCTGTAACCCTTTAAGACAGTTCCTCATGTTGTGGTGAGCCCCAACCATAAAATTATTTTCATTGCTCCTTCATAACTGTAATTTTGTTACTGTTATTAATCACAATATAAGTACTTATATTTTTCAATGGTCTTATACGACCCGATAGGGACCACAAAGCACAGATTGACAACTGATGCTATAGAGGCTTCTAAACTTGCCTCTGCCTTATCTACTAATGGTCATTGGCCTTTGAATTAAAAAAAGTTGTTTTTTGTGTGACAAGTGCCATAACAAAAAGGGACTCTTCTACTACCCCAGGTTGTTTCATCACGTGTCTTGAAATATGATTTCATTTCCTGATTTTCTTAACTAGAAATTTTGAGGAGAGACATCATTAAAGAAAAACATTCTTGCAGCCAGAAAAGGGAAAGAGGCAGAGCAGATAAGGCAAGCTGTAAAACACGCTTATTCCCATGCACACAGTCTTCTTAAGGTGCCTGCTTTTACACTGACAATATCTTTCAACTCCTTGCTAATGATTACAGTCCTGATATTGCTAGGAGACAGTAATCTGATAAAGCATAAAGAACACATTTGTTTTCATGTTCTTTCTGTTTTCAGCTAATCTTATTCTTTGCTGGCTTTCCGAAGACATTAAGGCACAAGGAATGTTTTCTTTGGCTGGAAATTGATCGGTATGCTAAGTTCTTCAATTACGTAGCTCGCTGCTGTAAACAACTCTGGAAAAGGACTTGCTTCCAATTTCTGGTTCTCATTTGTTTACCATTGCTCTGTAGTTGTAATCCAATGCCTCATTTGAAGAATGCTCTACTTCAGGATAGGGCTAAGAAAATAAGGCCCAAGTCAAGTCAAAATAAACATATAACTCATTACATACAGATGTGTACATAGTAATATTTGTGAAAAAATTGATCCTTGTATGGAACTATCTACATATAGGTAAAAAGTATAGTTAAAGCTCTGATTACATGCATCAATATAAACATAGGTGTAGGCCTTGTTATCTATTACCAAATAACTAATTAATATAAACTGAGTGACTGTATATACACATCTCTCATCAGTCAGTTAGGAATGTGGGCAAAGGTTAGCTTAGTTTCTTCTTAGGTATCTCTTGCAAAGCATAGTTGACATATTAACCAGAGTTGGGGGTCATACATGGGGCTCAATTAAGATAGGATCCACTTCCAAGTTCATGCGGATTTGGGCAGGATCTAGCTCCTCACTGGGTGTTTAGTTTTAATCTGTATGTGCCTCTGCATATGGTAGGATACTTCATCATCCAGTAAGAGCAAGTCTGCTGGCAAGGCCAGAGATTATGGTCTCCTTTATTTTAAACACTATAGTGATATCTCATAATCCTAGATATGTGCTGCTGATTAGGACCATCCCATGCCAAGGGGAACACGTTACAGACAGTGTGGATTCAAGAATGTGGGAAGCATTAGGAGATATCTTTGGGTCTTTGCGCCACAGTAAAAGTATAAACAAACATGAACATTTTTTAATTGTTCTTTGGGAAATGTGACTTTTGTATTTATATCAAAAGTAGTCAAGCACACACACACACACAAATCATTTAAGTAGCCATACAGTGCTTGCTCTATATATTTAATTAATTTTCATTGGAATTTTTTTTCAAAACTCTATAATCCTCATTAGCTTCTCAACTGCAGTCTAAGAAAGTGATGTTCACTTACAACTTCAGGTAACTGGCTTAATATTATTTTATCTTACTCAGTATACACATGAGGTGCATAGGATGTATCCCAAGGTATTGAAAGATGTAAACTTCCAAATTTAATCTCCTAGAGAGTTCCAAAGGATTCATACAAATAAGTCCAAAAAGATTGAGCTTAGGCAATTCCACAAGGGTAGCATAAATCTTATGAAATCTTAGAAAAATAAGGAAAAATGGGCTTACTTCTCTTGGAAAATTTTCAATGTACTAAGCTGTGTCCCTTCAAAATGTATGTGTTGAATTACTGTCTAGCAGTGTGGTTGTCCTTGGGAATGAAACCAATGGAGTCACAGGCCCAAATGAAGTTATGAGGGTAGAACCTGAATCATGATGAGAATACTGCCCATCTACAGTGAAACCAGATTACAGTGAAACACTCTCTTTCTCTCTGGGATCAAATAGAAAAGAGATCATATAACTACCCAGCAAGGTGGGGACTCCCCACAAGCCAAGACACGAAACCTTAACAAGAAACCCACATGACCAATATCTTAGCTTTATGCTTCCCGGGATTCAGAACTGTAAGGGAGAAATTCCTGTGTTCCAGCCATCTAATCTCTTGTATCTTGTTATAAATAAACAATGAAATAGAATATTAAAAAGGAATACTAGTCTTGCTTCAAGAATTTTAGATCATATGCAACACAGAATGAAAATAGTGCCATAAACAAAGTAGTTCACCTAGTAAAATTAGAAAATAAGAAGGTCCCATGTACCTAATCACCAGACATACAAGAGTCAGATTATAAATTCAAAACTAATATCATAAATGATAAAACATAATATCATAGCATGTTCCTTTAAATAAATGCTTCATCACATTTCCATTAAGAATCTACTCTGTGCCTAGAATACATTAAATGTCAACAAATAATTTGATCAAACAATGTGCCATAATAGTAAACAAATATTTGCTTGTGAGATATGCAAAAAATAAATCTGATAAGGGAAACTGACAAGTAAACAAACGAATATCCCAAAGTCAAAGTACACACTTCCATCCAGGACAGGATGGCTTCCATCCATTTATCTGTTCTTCACGAGTCTCAGAGCAAATATTAGTCCTAGAAATTGTGCAGGAGACAAGCAAAGATGATAAGACAGGGGCTATGTGGCATAGGGCTACAGCCCAGAAAGAATTTTTCCTACTATATAAAGAAGACTCAGTCATACCTGGCATGTCCCAACAACCCCCAGCCTAGTGTGTGCATCCCTAGGATAGGTAATCCTTCTTAGAAATGGACAGAAAATCTAATGGCCACGTCTTATAACCCAACCACAACTACTTAGAGTATCAGCTTGTTGTCCAATCAGAAACACAGCCAAGTGGAAAAGGTAGAAATGAGAATGCAGCTATAGCAGAAAAAGCAACTTAGTGGAATCAGTTGTTGAATAGAGAAGACAAAGAATAGAATGTGTAACATTACATGCTCAGTAGCAGAATCTATCCAGTGTTAACAATATAAAGATATGTTTTCAGGTTGTTAATGGACAATCATCGATAATAGTCAAGCTTGTAGTCGTGTTAGATTAGTTAGATTTTCTAGATATGTAGAGATATATTTCAATCAGGTAGCCATTATTTATATCTTTCAAAGACTACAGAATATGGCATTTTAAATGTTTTAATAACTTAGGGCTTTTCATGACAATGAGATAC
>LOEQ01003929.1:165789-176978 GCA_001685075.1 Bramus lutescens
TTTCATTGGTTAATAAAGAAACTGCCTTGGCCCTTTGATAGGCCAGCCCTTAAAATAAAATAAAATGACTTTTTACCTTGCAAAAAAATAAATAAAATAAAAGCTGTTGTTAATAATAAAAAAATAAAGATATGTTTTAAAGAGTAGATAAATGACTCAGAAACAACTTCAACTCTCACTGGATCCCTAAAATGAAGAAAGAGGAACTGAAATAGTATTAGCTGAAAGCTCTTGCATTTGGTTCAAGATACAAAGTTACATGTTTGTGAAAATCAGTGAACTCTAAATAGTATGTACCCAGGGACATCAACAAAACACATCATAATTAAATATATGAAAATGACAATAAAAATAATCTTATAAGCAGAGAGAAATAACACATTGCAGTTTGGGAAATCAAAGCCAAAATATTATATTTTTCACTTGGAATTATGAAATCCCAAAGAAACTGGCACTGTTTTTCAAATAGTAAGAGAAAAGAATTAGCCAGGGTGGTGGGGTGTGCCTTTCATTTCCTAATTTGAAGGTAGGGGCTGGTGGATCTCTCTGAATTAAAGTCCTGCTAAGGCTGCACAGTGAAACTGTCTCAGATACATAACAAACACTAAGTCCTGCTATATGGGGAGCACAAGAATGATTTGTTTTTAACAAAACCACACTGAAGGATCTATTACAGGGAGTTGTCCAAAGAAAAGAAAATGTTAAAGAATGCTGGAAAAAGGGATGTATCCAGCTTGAAGGGAGACAGAGAAAAGGAGAAATGTACAAAACATCACAGTCACCTGACAGATCATCTTCTCGGTGATGACTGAGACCAACACTTGCTGTCCTAAAAAGAGGGGCGACCGCACCCGGATGTCCAAGTTTATCTTCCTTGGCCCCAGGAGGCCACGCCCTAGCCAAATGTGATTGGCTGAACTTCCCCGTCAAACACTAAACATCTGCTATCTAACACAATGCTCTCTAGGGTGGGAAACTGATGTTCTAAAATGGAAGGTTTTATGCTTTATTTGAAGGTGTGAAATGTTGATAATAGCAGCTTATTGTATGTCTCAACTTTTAACTACAGTAGTGCTCAGAACAAACACCTTGCTTATTGTATGTCTAATTTTTTTAACTACTATAGTATTCAGAACAATTAGTTTAAAGGATATCCACGAGACACAACAAAATTATCAAGATAAAAGTTATAAAATAATTTAGAGTGAAATATAGGATGCAAACTTAAAAGAAGCAATGAAATGACTAAGTATCAATTAAAATTTTGAAAATATTATTTCTCTAAGATTTTAAAGTTTTAATTACTACACCACTAACTTTGCCCTTCTAAAGCCTATAGTTTAATTATCAGTAACATACTCAAAGTTGTAAATTCATGGGTACAAATCAACTTTAAAATATTTTCATTACCCCAGGGAGAAAACTTACACAATTTCACAATGAGTCCCTGTATCTGTCTAAGGATCTATTCTGACCATGCCTTTTAGTTAAACAATACACAGCTGGCCTCTTGAACCACTGACATATGTTTCTAAGGTTTATCCTGATGTGGAATATGTTAACATTTCATTTCTCTTCCTGACGAAATACCGTCCCATTCCAGAGACAGACCACATTCCAGTTACTCACTCATCAGTGGGGAATGCCTGAGATGTTCCCCACTTTGAGCTACAATGAAAGGTGCGGCTGTAGACACTTATGGCCAGGTTACTGGGCACATAATATTGAGGGGGTGGTCTCTCTCCTGGTATCTATCTAGAAGTACAGTTGTTGGATCATGTGGTTACTGCATGTTAACCATTTATGGCACTCCCGGATTATTTTGCTGAACTGCTGCACCATTTTAAATTTGTAATACCAGTCTACCAACTGTCTACATTTTCTCTTAGTAAGTTATATTTAATTATTTTGTGTTTGTTTTCCTTTATTAATAATTATTGTCACTTAAATAACAAAAAGTTGGTCTATCTTATTTGCCCTACTTTTAGTGGAATAGAGAAGTGATGACTATTTACTCCACATGTACAAAGTTTGGTGTCTATTCCACCTCTGAAAAGTTGTATAGTTTTCTTTCTTGTTTTTAGATATACACTCTGTTTTGAATTCTTTCACATCTGGTGTCTGTTACTCCAGCAAAACTTGTAGATATAACTGTGCCTTCCTCCACTGAATTTGCTTAGTAATTTTATCAAGAATCAATTTATCATGAAGTTTTATTTCCCAATTCATTTTCCTCCATTGTTCCCTCCTATCATTATTTATTTCTTTATTCATTTATTTATTTGATTGCTTTTCAAAACAAGGTTTCATCTGCAGCTTTGAAGCCTGTCCTGGAACTAGCTCTTGTATACCATACTGGCCGTGAACTCTGGAACTAGCTCTTATATACCAGACTGGCCGTGAACTCACAGAGATCTGCCTGCTTCTACCTCCCAAGTGCTAGGATTCAAGGCGTGTAACACCACTGCCCAGCCCCTCCTATCTTGTAAATAGACCACATTATCTAACTACAGTTTTGAAATCAATGTGAAATTTTTAACTATCTTCCTCATAAAGATACTAACACAGAATTGTTATATGTGGATATTCACTTTAAATGGTCCATATACACCAATTTAAAAGCAGGATTTAATGGAATAGATTAAATACACACACAATGAGAGTGTTTGATGTTTATAAGAATTCACCTTAGATTCAAACCATAGATAGGTCAACAGTGAATGCATGGTAAAGATGTTCCAGGAAATCATTCATAAACAGAACCGGGAGGCTACATTAATACTGCATACAACACTGGAGATAGTAGAGGCCAAGAAGGATATAGTAATTCTCTCTATCCTGAAAGACATAATGATTCTTTGTGTATAGCAAACAGCAAAGCAGCAAAGTACATAAAACAAACTGATTTGTCTGAAAGGAGAAATGAGGGTGTCATTCTAGTACCTACCCTATCCTTCTAAATTACTGGAGGATGCATTTCACAGAGAAATCAACACTACAGACTAAGGAAAAAGCACAACCAACAGAATGTAATGGGCATGTGTAGAATATTCCACCCCATACCTGAATATACTTTCTTTTTTGTGAACATACACCAAAATGTGGAGCATAGTTGGCAATAATAAAAACTTCAACTAACTTCAAATAGCAATCATGTGCTCAATACTTTCTTTGACCATAACGGAACTACAAACAGAAAGATAAATATGGAAACACGGGAAAATTAAATATGCTCTTTTAAACAAAGCACAGGTCAAAGCTTTAGGGAAAATGTAAAGGCACACAGAAATTAATGAAAGTGCACACAGAATATCAAAATGTGAGATGAAGCCAAGGTAACACTAAGAAAGATCCAGAATTGAATGTTAGCACTAGAATGTGAGGAAATATCATATAAACAACATGTTTTTCTAGCAGAATAAGCTGACAGCAAATGGGAGAGAGGAAATTAAAAAAAAAACAGAAACTAATGAGAATTGAAATTGGAAAGAAATCAAAAAAATCAATGAAACTAAAAATTGCATCTTAAAAAAATAAATCAGGAAAATTGATAAACCTCCAGAAAAAGGGATGAGGTAAGCCATCATAGTCAGGCACAAATAAAGGAGATCATTACAGTCTATGACAATAAAAAGAGAATCTTACAAACAACCTCACACTCATCAATGTGGCATCTCAGAAGAAATGGACCAAGTCCTTGGAAACCACACGGCACCTTAAACCACATATAGTCATCAAAAAATATTGCCAATTTTCAGAATGCTGGCATCCTGTTCTTAGGAGATCATGCTACCTTATAAGCCAAAGGGGACTCTGTATTGATGATGAAGAGTAAGAACAATGAACAGGAACAGCAAGGCAGCCCTGTGAGAAAGCTTCAGTGCATTGGAAATTTCAGGTAAATGAAATAGTCAATAAACCAAACAAATCCGCATTCTCCTGAAATTGAGAATGTAAGGAAACACTATGCCTATTCTCCAGGAAGGAATGCAGCCTTGCGAACACCTTAATCTTAGGCCAGGAGACACACATCACATTTTAACCCACAGAACTCTGAGATAGTCCTGCCTGATACCACTCAGTCTGTGGCAGTTCATTACAGTAGCCTCGGAACTATCAATACTTAATCAGAGTGAAACAGACCATCTGAATAATCTAAAATATAAACAGATCAAATATGCAACTGAAAAGAACCTGAAAAAAAGAAACACTTAGACCCAAAGATAATGGAAGACTTTCACATATATTTGATGAACTTCAGTGTTATATACTATCACCCACAAAACAAATGACAAGATAGTTCTCAGTTAGATTTATAAGCCTAGTAATATCCAGTTTAAAAACAAGAAGATTAAAAACACTGAAAAAAAGACAAAATTTCTATTTCTCATGAACTTATATTCAAAACTCCTTATAATAATTTTAGAAAATCAACTCTAACAACCTGTAAGAAACATTAAACAGTATAATCAATTGAGACATGTTCTATACTACAGGCAGGCTCAACATTAAAAACAATTGATTAATGGAATCCTTATCAAAAAGGTAAAAAAGAACCGTACTATCATAAAAAGACTTAGACAAAATTTAACATCCATTCACAACGAACAATTGCTGAAGGTTCAAAGCAACAGATGGAAATCACCTTAACTTGATTTTTCACAAGATTTTTTAAAAATTATTGTGTGTATTTGTGTGCAGGGGTAGGGAACTATACATGTGAGTTCAGTGCCTGAGTGGACCAGAAGAGGTTGTCAGATTCCCTGGAACTGGAATTATGAGCAGTTGTAAGCCACCAGATATATGTGCAAGGAACTAAATTCAGATCCCACCTTAATTTGATTTAAAATAATAAATAAATAAAATGCTGTGTGAAACGTCATACTTAATACAAAAATAAAACCCTGAACATTTCTATTCTAGGATCGCGGATAAAATACCTTCATTTTCATCACTCCACAGAGCCTAAGAGGACGTCTGAAAACAATTTGTAGATATCATTTCTCTCCTTCCACGTTAAAGGCTCAGGGGAATGAATTCAGGGGCCAGTCTTGGTGGCAGGCACCTTTACTTCTGGGGCCATCTCAGCAGCCCACTCTCACCAGATCTTATGGGACATTATTTCAGAATTCGCACTCTTCATAATAAGGTAACTGCTGGGTATTTCTTTCCTGTAAATTATACATTCTCCATTAGAGTTGGAAGGGAAGTTCGGAAGACTCTGAATGCTGGCATTTGCAAGGCAAACAAAAAGAACCTTGTCCTTAACCACTCATCTCACTGCTTAACTCAAACTGGGTCAGGGTTGAAAGGAAGAACATAAAGCTGTAAATCCTCTTAGGGAGGAGAGGGAGAAAGAGAGGCAGAAAGACCTGTTGGGGGTTTAAAAAGAAAAAGGAAGCAGTATGAAGAAAAATAGAAGGAGAAAAAGAAGAGAAGGAGATGAAAAGTAAAAAGATAAGAAAGAGGAATAGAAGAGGGAGAAAGAGGATAGAAAGGGACAGAAAGAGAAGGGGAGGGAGGGTGGCAGAAAGAGAGACAGGAAGAGAGAGAAGAGAGGAGAGAGACAGAGAAGGAGGGAGGAAGAGAGAGAGATGGGCTGGCTTAATGACTTTGGACAAGTTCTCTTGAGCATAGTACTGAATGTCTATAAAATGAATATCTGTTAAATTTTGTCTCCAAGAAATTAAAAACCTGAACTTGATGAAATTTCATGTAAAGAGGACATAAACCAGCTACAGACTGAGAGAAATCCTGGCCACCTTAAGTCTATCCAACAAGACTAGCATCTTGAACACATGTAGAAGGTTCTTGACTCAACAGTAAAAATGAGACAATACAATCAGAGATGATTGAAAGCTATGAACAGTCAAGTCTCTCAAAAGGATATTCAGATGGCAGATAATTACAGAAGGTCTTCAAAGTCATTGGACATTAGGGAAATGCCAATAAAAGCCACAATGAGACTTCATTCCTCGCCCAATAGGATGGTTAAAAACCAAAAGTGGTGACATCAAGTGCCAGCTAGAATATCAAGGAATGGAAATGCCCAGACATGTCCAGCAGTATTAAATGACAGTGCCTAAAGCCTGTTTTGTAAGCTCGTTTGATTGTTTCAAACCAGGCATTCAACTGCCATATGACCCAATGATCCAACAATTGCATTCCTTGGCATCTGGACTTCATTTATGCACTTCTTAAATTTCCCAGGGAAATAAAAACTATGTTCACACAAAACAGGTACAGGAATATTGACTGTAATTTACTTATAGCAAGAAATTGGAAATAGATTATGAACAATTCAAAAAAGAAATGGATAAATGAATGATAGTAATACATACCATAGAATACTAATCCTTAATTGTAAAGGAAAAAGTATGAAAGCATACATGTACAGATTCCAATGACTCTTCAGGGCCAGAGTTTAGTTACAGGGAACCAGAAGTCACAGGGGAAAGAGCCGAGCGTGATTATAGAAGGTGCTCATGGTGGCTACAGAGATGGCTCAGTGGTTAAGGGCACCTTTAGATCTTCCAGAGAAGCCAGGCTTAGTTTCCATTACTCACATGGTGGTTCTTAACTGTCTATAACTAAAACTCCAGAGGATCTTGTGCCATTGTCTGGCCTTCAAAGGCATTGGACACATACATGGTACATATACATGTAGATGAAACACTCATATACATAAAATAAAAAGAAAAGTAATGCCACCTGAAGGAGTTTTAATTTTTAACAAATTATTTTAACTTTAAGGAACAATAAACAAACAAACAACAACAAAGAAATTAGAAATGACTGTATTGAACCCATGCATGTGATAAAAATTGTATAGTATCTAATCATGCATACAAGAAAAAGCTCAGAAAGCCTAATGATTTGTGTATTATGTTAAAAAATCGAGGTTCTGCTTATACATTAGAGTATCACAAAATATTCACCATTGAAAGAAGTAATATAATAGTACCCAGAATCTTTGCAAATTATTTTAGTGATATCATGAACAATCATATCTTTTAATGAAATTCCTAATGAAAACCAGTAAGCAGGAGTAGGGATGTACCTCAGCGGTGGAGCACTTGCCTAGTGTGCTCTTCACCCCAGAATGCCCCAAAGACAAATGAATCATACTGGACAGCAAAGAATTCCAAAGAGATGCATTATGAATGGTTTCTTTTCATCCACTCTCTAGGGTTTGGCATGGGCCTGGGAAAGGATGATAAAAAGGTTTTGCTATTGTTGTTGTCCCTGTTTGTCTGTTGTTACCATGGTTTCTCTTATATTTTTATTGCTGGGCTTTATATGATCACTCATTACAGGAGTTTAAATGAAAAACGTCCACACAGGTTTCCGTACTTGAACATTTGGTGTGCAGTTGGTGGTTCTGCTGGAGGAAGCATGTGCTGTGGGTGGGATTTGAGAGTTTATGACTTCACTCTCTTTACAGTCCTCTCTGCTTCTATGGGATGAGTGTGACCCAAGATCTCCCTGCTCCAACTGCCTTCTGCCGTGTCTTCCTTGCCTTTAGGGAATCTCCCTCTGGAACCATAAGCCAAAATGAACTCTTCCTTTCATAAGTTGCTTCTGGTCAAAAAGGTTCATATGAATGTATGTTAGCCCTTCTCCTCAAACGTCTATTGTATCTATCAAAACACTCAATGTTCACTCTTTCAACTTTACATAATACACGTTATAATTTGACATACAGTCCCCCTCACTGCACACCGCATTAGAAATTCCTACTTGTCTTTATTGTGAGCAGTCATTGTTAATCTTTCCCATGCCCCTTTTTCTTAAAACTCATAATCATCAGAGAAAGTTGAAAAAATATACTCTGATAGAATTAAATGAGCTCACAAAGAGGGGGCATATCTGAGGTAGCTCTGAAGGCCCAGGAAGGGTCTGCCAACTTAACCTTCTTAAGTATCTTCTCAGCTCCAATAGCTAAAGCCAAAATAGAGACAAGGCAATGAACTCACATATCCTATTCTGAGTATATTTACGATATACCTACCCAGTATTTCTCAGTTTTTCTCTCTTGGCCTCTGAATCAGGAAGTAGCTCTCCACTACTTCTTCAGCACCATGCATACCATCCCTGCCGCCATGCTCCCCACCATGAGAAGAGTGGATTAAATGGAAAGCAAAGCTTTCTTTTATAAGAGTTGCCTCGGTCATGGTATCTCATCACAGCAATAGAACAGAGACTAAAACAGACCCTTTGTAAGAATATCACTGCCTTCTGAGGTAGCACATGATTATATGTCGGGGCAGATGAGAAAGAACAATCCAGCCTTTTGTAACTGCATATAACCCCTCCTATAACCATGGTTTTCCCTTTGCTTTGTGTGTGTATGTACATGTGTACATATATGTGCAACTGTGGTCGAGGCACATGTACAACTGCTGGCACATATACCTGTGCTCATGTATTAGGAGGCCAAAGGAGGATATTCAGTCTAGCCCCACCCCCACCCCTCCTCCTTCCCTCTTTCTGTCTCTCTCTCTCCCCCTCTTTCTTCAATTTATTCTTTTACAGAGGTTCTCTGACTAAACCTGGAGCTAGTTTGGTGGCCAGCAAGCCCCAGCAGTCTTACGGTGTCTGTTCCCCGCAGTGCTGTTCTAAACATGCGCACAACTACATTCAGCTTTTCATTTGGGAGCTAAGGACTTGAACTCAGGTCCTTATGATGCTATGGGACTTACTCTTACCCTCTGAGCCATCTCTTCAGCCTCGGTACATGAAATTAAAAATTAATGCATAGATCATCATCAAAGAAATTTCTCATGCACGTTCCTATGCCAAAATCAGATAAATACCTATTTTAACAGAAGTGGCAGACCATGCCAACATATGTCCTTCGAATAGCCATATGGTCTTGGGAAGGGTCCAGATAACCCATCACACATTTCTTACATCTGCACCTCAGTTTTCCATTAACAAGCTATTTCTTTCCCTCCTCTTGTCCTGTTCCTTCCTAATTAACAAGTTATAGTACACATTGCTTCTGTTGTTCCCTGTAGTGCTGAAATTTGCACTTTAGTCTGTGTATTTTAAAACTACATCCAGAAAATTGCATGATTTCTGTGTAAAGTTCTAATTCATTAACATTTGTTCAACAAGTTCACTTTCAGAATTTTTTGATACTCTCTTCCTTTAAGTCAGAAACTAAAGTTATGTGCATTCTGCTTCTTCAGCACGGTTCTCGCATTTAAATAGACACGAGACTTACCTCTTACGTTTACTAAGGTCATGTGAGCAGCTAGGCAGTAGAAGGGCATAGCAATGAAACATGCCCTTGTCAAGACCCTGCAATGAACTAAGCAGAGAATTGAATTTTTTATCAGCAGTCGCAGTAAAGAAGGGAACTTCCTTTACAAACAGCATGGTTTTTTCTCTCTTATGTTTTTTTAACCACCTATGCTGAAAATAAGTTCTCATACCACTGTAGATGTCAGATTGGAAGAAGTTATCTCTCCAACTTTGTTATTGTATGAAAAGACATCCACCTTCTAGGGTCACACCTAAAAGAAGTCAAGGGACTCTTACAAGAAATTAAGAAACAAGCCAATAGTTATTCAGCACAATCTCTAGCAGAATTTGAATCAGCCCCTGCCTCTCTTTCTCCTTGTTGTGTGTCTAGTTTTTGTTTTTATATCAAAATCCTGAAGGACCATGAGCTAAAGTCTAAGGCCAGTGTTATCTTGGCCTTAGAGAATTGTGGACATAGGCATACTGTATAGCTTGAAGAAAACGAGACTAACACACAGAAATGTTTAACAAGAATAAAAAAAATAGCGTGATTTTTTCTGTAGAAATTTCTTTACACTAGCAATTTGACTCAGGAGAGGCTAACATCTTTAAATGGAAAGCTGTGAAACCAACTCTTCTGGGAATCCACCTGTAAGGTTAAGACATAGGGAGTCACCTGACCTCAGTATCAAGAATAGGGAATAGTAGTCAGGATACATTGAGAGTTAATAGGAAATTGGGAAACCCTCTCTCATTGCTTTCTTACACTGCCAAATAAACTGCAAAGACATTAATTTTTTATGACTTTAGCAAAAAATTAAACCATCATACTACTTTAAGATCAAATAAATTTGAATAGTTAATATGTATGAGTTATTTCTCTGACTTTGTGTTTACCACATATAAATCATACCACAGGATTCTGGGACTGGTGAAATAGCTCAGCTTGTAAAGATATTTGCCACAAAGACCAATCAACTAAGTTTAGTCCCTGGAATCTTTATTTCAGAGGAAAGAATAAAGTCCTGTGAATTGTCACTGACCTCTACACATGTACTATGGAGCATCTACTCCCAAACAATGATGATGATGATGATGATGATGATAAATGCAAAAAAAATCCAACCAATGCCATGAGGTTTAGACATGGCTGTACCTCAAGTCATCTTACACTTCGCTACCTTTAAACATGCTGCTCATCTTTACTTCCTCCTATCCATGGACCCAGCAAGCATCCCAACTCCACAGAAAGCTACATGAATTGCTTTGCAAGAACTCACCCACTTCATGGAGAAGCATAATGTTTAGTTCCCTTGTATAGACCTCTGTTTTAAAGGTGCTAAGTAACCCGGAGAGGTATCTCAGAGAATTTTCTTGGTACTCACAGACCTGGCATCCAATCCAATATTGTAAAAATTCAAACAAAAAGAACCAAGTAGGGAAAGGAGATAAGACACAATCAGTTAACCATCTCTTCCACCATCTATGTTTGGTTGTTTGTTCTCTCTGATCTAGAAGACAGACATACCTTCTTAGCTGTTCTAAACCTACTTCCCTAAAACCCAGTCATTCAAAAAGTCAATTCCAGACAGATTTTTACTGAAACTCAATTTAGATAGCTTATTTTGCATTTCTGCTCCAAACTCTAATAGGTGTTTGACTTCCTAGGCTTTCTAATATCCTACTGTTTCCAATCTAGTTTCTTTTCCACTACTTCCAAGCCAGGGGATGTGACCCAGTGGTAGAGCACTTGCCTAGTATGCTGGAGGTCCTAGGTTTAATCCTATACAACATAAAAAGAAAAATCTACTGCTTTTTTCCTGCCTATTTTCTTGTCCAGAAAGTTAATTAAGTAGATAATTTCAAAAATTAAACTTTTAAAACTACTTTTTTTCTTTTTTTATTATTATTAAAAATTTCCATCTCCTCCCCTCCTCCCA
>LOEQ01003929.1:178770-219441 GCA_001685075.1 Bramus lutescens
ATTGAACTCAGGACCTTTGGAAGAGCAGGCAATGCTCTTAACTGCTGAGCCAGCTCTCCAGCCCCATATAATGTGATATCTTGAGGTTAGAACTTTACATATGTATGTGCATATGTATATATATATATAATTATATGTGTATGTAATTTTATGCAGTATTTTTAGCTATTAGGCACATGAATGGTTTGTATGCAGAATTGAAGGGTATTGGGTGCCCTCCTTATTTTTTTAGTTTTGTGCAGCTGCATTTTGTTATTAACCCATCAGGTGGAATTTTCCACTTGTGGTAAAATGTAGACACTCAGAAAGTTTTGTTAGAAGTATTTTGGGTTTTTAGAATATAGAATAGGGAAAGTGTACACTCACCTAATATATTTGGTCTATTCATATCCAATAATTTAAAAACAAATTTACTCATGAAATATTTCAAATACACCCTAGTGAGCCTAGGGTAAGGAACATTAATGAGTCCATCATTCAGCAGAATTAATTCACGGCCAATTGTCTTTCAAACTCAGTACTGTAGTTTTTTCCTTTCTCTAGTGTATTTGAAGCTATCTCAGAGAGCAACATCTCATTTCAATAGCGGATATCCATCCCATTTTTCCTTATTAAAATGAGCAAGCCATTGATAGCCTAGTGCCATTATTCCATCTCCAACCTTTATAGGTAAGAGTTGATGCCACAAAGTATCTGTATTTCACAACCATCTATGTTGTGTGGTATTTTGATTGCATTCTGAAAATAAAGTTTTTAACCATAGAGGTTTTGGGGAACTGAGGTTGTAGTAAGGCAGGGCTTAGGAGGATGTCATACTTTTAGGAGGAAGGAATGGAAGAGGTAGGAAGTCACTGGTGGCTGCTCCGCTGCTTCTCTTTTCTTTCTGATTGTTACCCCATATCTGACTCCTGAATTTTTGATAAAGAATAATTAGATAAACTCATCAAATCTCTATCTCCATCACTTCATAAATATTTTAGGAGGAATGTTTATATCACTGAGGTTTCAATATAATGCCACTACAGAGCCCGCCACAAAGCCTAGATTCCCCAAGTGTGCTTGAAGAACAGCTGAATCGCCTGGTAGCTGAACAGAACAGCAATGTACGATTCTCCCTCTCCCAAGAACAACTGAAGCAGGCTCTCCATTGAGCAAGGTGGCAGGAGATTCCTTGTGCATATTAATTATGAGTGAGGGCTGACTTGTTTAAATTCACTTCCAAAGAGTAATTTCCAAATGCCTTTTGCCTCAGCTTCTATCTTAAATATTTTTAGATTAAACTAGGTTGTGTGTGTTTGGGGAGCATCCCACAGTGTGCTTATTATTAATAAAGGATGACTTTTCATGCTCTTCTGTTATCTGTATTTAACGTAGCTGCAGTTTTAGGAGAGTCCCTTTTCATTTTAGGGGCTGTGAATAAATTGGAAGTTGTGGTGTGTTCTATTGTGAAGAAACACATATGAACCGACTAGCTCATTTTTGATGTTGGCAATGTGAAGAATTCTTGTGGATGAATGATTCATTTAACATTGCAGATTGTTTCATTACCTTCCTCTTCGATTGCTTTGGTCTTTCCAACAAGGGTATCTTGGACATTTCAACTACTTGATTCCTCTGAGTTATGTATCTACAAGGAAGACAAGATGGATGTTTGGCTCTATCTTTTTATTTATTCCTTTTCTTTTCAATTTTTATTTTTATTTCTGAGTTTTCAAAATAACAGTTTCTAGCCATGCTTTATGTAACCATTCATTTTTTCAAACATTCCTTTCATTTTATTTGTGTGTGTGTGCTTGTGTGTAAGTGTATGTGTCTTCTTGAGTACATAGAACATTAGTACAGATGCTCAAAGAGGGCAGAAGAATGTGTCACGTCCCTTGGAGCTGGAGTTATAGATGACTGTAAGTCACCTGACACGAAGGCTGGGAACAAACGTTAGGCCCCTGGAAGATCAAGAATTTCTCTCAACCCCCTGACCTATCTCTCCAGCCCCTTATAATTCTCATGAACACACATATTTAAAAGTATGTGATGTTTTGCCATATTGTGGCTAATCATCTTCCATCACTGTCTAGCGGGAACCTTGACAAGCTAGTCCCTGATCCTTTATGAGGTCTTCTCAGCAGCCACTGACATGTATTCTGTTTTCTGGCCTTGCATGATAGCCCCCACCCAGTTCCCTCATTTTCTATTTCATACCTATATTAGTAATATTTCTATGACTCAGTGGTGGTTTCTGCACTTCGGTCTTTTCATGAATCAGACCTAGAACTTCATTAATAGATAAAGTCATTATAATTTCAAACTGATTATGAAATTCAAACTCTAGATTTTACTTAAGCCTATCCTATCTAACATGCATCTTTCCTTCCTATAATACAAAATATCTGCATCTCGTTGAAACAGAGTTTCTCATTAGTCCCTCTTGCCAGATTTCTTAGGGGTTCCTGTGGCCCAATGGATTAGATTTAGGTAATTTTCAATTATTTGATACTAATGTTGGATAATCTGTTGTTTGGATACTATCATGGTTCTCTCTCTTTCTTCCCTCCCTCTCTGCCTCCTTCCCTCCCTCCCCTTCCCGCTCTACTTGNTCTCTCTCTCTCTCTCTCTCTCTCTCTCTCTCTCTTGTGCTTGCGCATACACATGCATATGTATACTTGCATGTGAATAGCCAAACTTGCCTGTGTATGGGTACAATTTGCATGTGTATTGGTGCATGTGTATGTCTAAGAAGTCTTCCTAGACCACAGATTACCTTATTTTCCAATGCATGATCTCTCAACTGAACTCAGAGCAGGCAGATAAAACCAGTATGGCTAGTCAGCTTATTCTATGAATCCTCCATCTCCACCTTCAGAGCACTGGAATTAGAACACATACCTAGCATTTATGTGGGTTGTGGGTAGCTCTAGTATTCACCCCATTCATTAAGCACTTTAAGCACTTGGAAAATTATCTTTGCAAAGAGTTAGAAAAAGTTACTTTTCTATTGAGGGAATGGTAGGCAATGCATATATTCATGACTTTGTATTGTAATATAGTATCATTTTTTCTATATCATTATATCCTATAGTTTTATTTTTGATGGCTAGAGGAGAGATGATTTAATCACTTACTTATTGCTGGGCATCCAAGCTATTTTCCCTGGCTCACAATTTTGAATGCTTTAATGACCCTGTGTAGACATATCTTTTGCATAGACTGGTCCAAACTTATTTAGTAATAGTGCAATTTCCACTGCAGCTTTACAAAATTACTTTCACAGTCTCTTACACTGGGTACCAGGTATCACATTTGATGGATACCATAAAGGAAGGGGTCAGAGTTACCTTCAAAAAGAACCCAACAGCTAAAATGGAGTGAAGCCTTCAGGGAGATAACCACTGACTTTGAATCTTGAGATTAGGCCATAATGTCCTCCTTATAAAATGAAAGGGGCATGGGAGGTGGTTTTGACATCCCCCTATGAGCTTTAAGAGAGAATAAAATTCAAGTGAACTTTGTATGCCTTAGGACACACTAAATTTCCAGAAGTCAATGCTATTCTACCTATTTATTCTTTTTTTATTCCACTAAGCATGAGATAGCATAGTTTCGTTATGGCTGGTTTTATTACCTACCTACTGAATTAAATTCTCAGGACTGTCCCCCCAGCCTGCAGCTGTTGAACTAGAATGTATGAGTGTGAGTGTGAATGAGATTCATGTTCAATTTAAGTCTCACCAATATTTACTGACTTCCTCTGCTTACAAGGCATTGTGCTACTTCAGATCTACATTTTCAGATAAATTATATTCTTTAGAAGACTATGTTTCCATTAAATAGATATTCTAAAAATTGTCTCCTGAAAGATCTTTTCTTGGCTATGCAACAGTAATGTAGGCACAAATGAGATGCAAATGCAGGTCACTGTAACTGGGAGAACACAGTGATAGTCAGGAAACACATAGGAAGAGATGATGCTCTGTCAACAGAATTTCTAGTTATATTCTTACTCTAGGTGGTTTGAGCCCCAGCATTAACTGGAGGAGGAGACTCAGTAATATACCAGGGGCTTAAATAAATACATTTCTGGTTTTCCCCAATGGCACTTAGAAGAAACTAAGAAGTTTTAGATGTTTAGAAGTGACATACACAGATGTCAATCACAGTCACAATTGAACATCAGGCCACTGTTACATCTTCATACAGTCTATCAGAAACGTCCTTATTTTAAGCACATATGTATGTAAATGGCTCTACATGCTTACAAAATCTAAAATAAAAGAGCAAGAAAGGGGGAAGAGGGTGATGAGAAGGGGACTGTTGAGGACAATAGGACCACATTCTACATGAAAGTAGTAAGTTTGGGGATGGAGGATACAAAGCAGGGTTGTGATAACAGGTATGTGAGGGAGGTGAGGTGGTTTGAAAGCCAAAGTTACAGTTTAAGTTACTGTGCCTAAGAGAGCCAGGAAACAAATATACCTCTGATTTGCAAACCCCTGGCCCAAAGACACAAGCCCCTTGCCCAAGGGCAGCGAGTTCCTGAAATGCTGGAGGCTATTGTTTATGGGAGATAACAAGTCACATGTTTTCACTCCCCTAAACAAGAAAGAAAGAGAGAAAGAGAAAGAGAGACAGACAGACAGAAAGAAAGAAAGAAAGAAAGAAAGAAAGAAAGAAAGAAAGAAAGAAAGAAAGAAAGAAAAGGAGAGAGAGAGAAAGAAAGAAAAGACAGAGAGAAAGAGAGAAGGAGGGAAGGAGGGAGGGAGAGAGAGAGAAAGAGCGAGAGAGAGAGAGAGAGGAAAATATAAAAACGCAAGTACATCCTTGCTTAATCTTTCTATGGGAACAAAACAGATAGGGTTTGCAAACTGATACAACTTTTAAGCAAAAAATTGGAGAAAGGATTTCTTCATTATCACCTAAAGGCAAACGTCTCATAACATCTTTATTCATAGAACTCTTGTTTTAAATTATGATTATCTCTCCTTGTATGCAACAAGGGAATAGTTAAGAGAACTTTAAAATAGGTTCATTTTCAAGCGTATCTATTAAAACAAGTCTATGCAAAATGTGGGAAACTTTGGTCAGCTTCCATTTTAAATGAAAGTTAAGCCAAGAATATAGTCCATTTCAACATTTTGAGTCTATTCTAAGAAAAGTTCACTGTCCCCTTTTCTGTATCTTTATATATGTGCTATAAATCATAATGATTCAAGAATTAGTGGACTGACAAAAATATTCTTTGTAAATTAGAAAAGCTAGAAGAATTGGAACAATGAATATAAATAACATAGACAAGAATATGATAAGGGCTGAAGATATGACTCTGTGGGTAAGAGTATGCGGTGCTCTTGGGGAAGATCCAAGCTTGATTCCTAGAACCCATACCAGGTAGTTCAAAACCAACTGCAGCTCCATCCCCAGGGGATCCGATTCCTCTTCTGGCCTCCAATGCATACACACACATGTGTACGGACCCACACATAGACAGAGACACATTTTAAACATAAAATAAATCTTAAAAAATACAATGGAAAAAGTTGTAGAACTGTTTTGAGTGGCATAAATACAAAAGTTCTGAAAAAGAAAAAGAAAGGTTTACTATAACCAAACACAGAGTTCATGGTAAGGAATTACTCTAGGATGTGAATATTTTTTGGTAGTTTGTGTTACAGTTAAATTTTTCAGAGAATACTAAGTCATATTAAATTATAATTCTGCATGTTTCAAAATCTCCAGAATCTCTATAACCTCTGGATATACGTTTCTAATTCGTGCTTGACGATTGTACCCAAATTTTTGACAGGCACCTGTCATTTAGTGAGGTCTAACCAAAGAATAACATTCTATTTAGTCAACTGTCTTAAATCAAGCTTCCACCAATGGGAAAAAATAGGGTCACCACCTGTACAGGAAGCTATCTTGGCCAAGCATGCTTGCTAGCTCAGCTTGGGACTTGGCAAACACCCTTTGCAAAAGTCATTGATTTGGTGAGCTACGTTTGCCTTGTTCCCATGTGTAACACTGAGTTACTTTTCTTTCTAAAATCCCTACACGAGTTTCTATTCTTGTTCGATTAATTGTCTACGTTTTTAAAGCATGTATTTCGCTGATTCTCTGACAATTTCACACGTGTATTTTCATCATACTTGCCCTACATGAGCTTCTTTCTTCCATTCCCACTCATTCTCCTCTTACCCCTCCCAACAAGTTCTCTCCTAGTCTCATGTCTTTGTATGCCTGTGTGTCTGTGCCTGTGTATGTATGTTTGTCTGTGTTTGTGTGTCAGTGTATACGCTGGTGTGACCAAAACGGTCCAACGAGGATTGTTTGTATGAGTGTGACTGGAGGATTATTAACTGGAGCATTGTTGGGCCACCGAAGAAAATGACTCCTTCCCCAGGGACCTCAGGGAGAAAAATCTATAGTTTGCTTTTTCTTAAAGACCCTGGTCTACTTCTAATTTCACTAAAAGGTCCCAAGTGACTTCAACAACAAATATCCCCTCCTTGTGAAAACACAATATTGTTCCTGTTTCTTAAACACTTGCAAACCTCAGCCCTCATTTACTTAAACAAGTATAACTCCCTTATAGCTCACTGACAGTGCCCCTGAAAGTTCCTTTGCATATCTTCGGTATCCTCTAGAGTCCTATGATCTTGGTGAACAGTGGTAAATACCTGTTTATCAACTATAGCACCAAGGTGCAAGAGAAATGCTAACATTTGTTGAAATAGAGGCTCGTTTTTCCGTCTCTAAACATAGGAATGATCCTTTTCTAAAGAGCATGGGGATTTGAGCTATTTTCTAACAGGCTTGAAAAAGGCTAGGGTCTGCTTTATCAATTTACAATACAAAGGAGAAATCGAGTGTGCTCCAGTTGGGTGGAAATTATGAATGAGAACTGGAAGGTTCTCACAGTCTCACACCAGGTGGAAAGAAATGAGCTTGTTCCAAGCAACAAAGCCTCTCTGTCTGCTGAGAAAGTGTCTTAAAAGCAAGGAGCAGCCAGACTAAAAGTTGCGTCCCTGCCACCACTTTGCCAGTGTTGAGCCAGGGAAAATAAGAGAGCAGAGAATATGAGAGTTTGCCAAAACCCTGAGAAATGAGGCCTTTGCTGCTGGGGATGCATGAGGGTTGGTGATATTTAATTGAGGAATTGCCCAATTTTCCATCTGGTTGAGGGGGAAAAATCAAGGTGAAACAGTTGGGCTTTGATGCGTGCCACTGAGCAGGAAGTAGGTGCCATCCAATTCCATTTTCTTAAGGCAATGGATCTTAGCAACAAGATGGCTTGGTGCCATGGTCTGAGGATGCAATTAGAAACGCAGGAAGCTTCGTGTCTTGACTTCTGTCCTTCCCAAGAGCCATTTAGAGTACTTTAACTTTTGACCCATTCCACTGTGTCACAACAGCTCATCACAGTGCAGAATATGCTGGAGTTGTACACATTCATGTTAACTGCCTGTGTCTGTCCTTCCTTTCTGGATTTCCTTGGGCAGCTGAGTAGTTTCTCTGATCCTCATTTTGGTCAGCTATGAAAAGCTTGACAAGAGTTATTTTTATGAAAATACCATGCTGAGGAGCTGGTTGATTTTCCGGAGGAGTAAGGTTTGCCTCACCTACATGGTGACTCTAGCTTTGGGGGACCAACTGCCGTCTACTGGTCTCCATAGGCACTGCACTACGTGGTGGCACACACACACACAGACACATTAATAAGCATATCTTTTTAAATATTTACACTTATTGGATAGAGAGTGTGAGAATCAATTAATAATACCCTCAGATCACTACTTCAGTGTATGTCTGAGACCATTACAATGAAACTGGTTCCTTTGTATGTTAACTGAAAAATTAAGTTAAAAATAGACATTCCATTGTTCTTTCCTGTTGCTAGATAGCAACTCAGATATTAGTGTGATTAAAGGTCATGGAGGGTTGACATTCCCCTCATGGCCAACAGCTTGTAAAACCAGGGCCTCAAATGGCAGAAATTTGATTACCTGTTTAAAAAAAAATGTTTCTAGATCTGGATGGAGACATAGCATTCTGAACTGTCCCATAAACCATAAGATTCCTATCTTGTTGCAACTTTTCTGGTAAAGAACAAAGATATACTTTCCCCTTTAGCTTCAGAGTTAATCCAAATGGGCCTGTCAATCACTTGGGCAGGAAGAAGACCTGAAGGAAGCTGTCTTTTGCCGAAACTGTAGGAAGTAGCATACAGCCAGCCTAAAAAGCATAGGTTGTCACAATGACCCCTTGGCCTACTCATATAGGTTGAGGCTGCATTACTTCACTCTGTCATATGTGGTTTCTACACTGTGCACTGCACATGTCTTCTGGATTTTTTTTTTTTGACAGAGATGCTTTTGGGAATCCCAGTGACACCCTGGGAGTAAAACAAGCCAGAATTTTGGGAATGCCATGAGCCTTCAGCTACCTGATACGCCCCAGCCGCCATTCTTCCTGAAATCACATCAAGTCCTCATCCCCAAGCCTGTCCCTTTGGACAAAGAACAAACAGGTACAAACTATAACTCATGCCTATGTGTGAAAAGCAAGCCTATGTCTCCCTGCTAATCACCCCAGAACCAAAGCAATGTTGAACTTAGGTCCTACCTAGTACCTGCTTCCTGTCCTGGCACATAGAGTAGGTCATATGGTGCAGAACTCCATGCCACCTTTTGAAAGCCTTTAAGAATAAAGTACTGTCTTTGTGATGAGGATTTGAGGGCTCTTTGCTTCAGGACCTCAATTACGCTACATTTGGCATTCAATTCTCCTAAGGAGCTTTCCCTCTAGGGCATCTGAAGGAATCTCTCTCTCTCTCTCTCTCTCTCTCTCTCTCTCTCTCCTTCCTCCCTTCCTCCCAGGCCCTATCATACTACTTGTGGTGTGAGGCTTTTTCTTCTCTAAGGATCTCCCAGTTAAAGACCGATTACGCCCCAGCCCCCCTTGGCCCTGAAACCATCTCTCCTAAGAAAGTCTTTCTTTAGGAAAATCTCTTTTAGCTTCTTTCTGCTAAATGGCATATTTCTAACAGTCAGACCCACCAGCCTCTTCCTTTATACACATCTGATGATAGTCTCACAAGCTCTAGCATTGGGTTAATGCTGGGAAGGAGAAGAGAACAAAGTGTCTGAATACAATAATTCAAAAAGACACACAGAGCACTACTGCTTATGCATCAGGACAATGAGAAAAAAAATCCCCCAAAGCTTTACCTTCCTTACATTGAGATTCTAAATGTGATGCTGTTTTATTAATAGGCTACTATAAAAACCCGAATGGGCCTCTAGCAAGTACATTCCTAAATTAGAGGCTTACACATCACTGGAACTGGCTCCATCAGCATGGCATTAGATTCAGTAGAGGATGTTAAAAGCCCTAAAATAATTTGATGTAAGACTTAATAGTAGATGCCCCACTATAAGAGATTAAAAAATGTCATCTAAATGGAAATGAAGGCATGCATCTGCCTCGACTCAGGGGAGGGGCAGAAGAGCCCTGAGCCCCACCCGATGGCGGATGGAGTCACCTGTAAGGTGGCAGCTTTCACAGCCAGTGATTTTAATTCAACAAGTAGCAAATGAGTTTTGACTTAGCATGCAGTGCTTTCCTGGCACACACCCTATACCCCGAGACAGAAAGCTCCAGTCACTGAGCACATTGTATGCTCCAAGCCAGTATTTTTGTTAGGATTTTTCCTCTACTGAAGGAGTACAATTAGAGGAAGAGCCAGACTTTGTGGAGCTTGTAGCTCACACAATTTGAGGGGATCTTCCTTATCAACAAGAATGTCAAACTATTAGCAGAAAACAAGCAGACATCCTCAGAAGGGGCTCTCATATGGCAAGAGGCTGGAGCTCCATCCTCCTCCTCTGGGGATACAGCACAGCAGAGCTCTAGAAACTTCAGCACAATCATTCTCTAGAAGATGGTGTCATAGGTGCTTACACAAGGAAACTGCAAGTGATGGCGCACAGACAATGAACTTGATGCAACATCACATAGTGCAGTCTTGCCACCGGCAGATAGAAGCCCATCTTGGAAGCAAGTTGACAGCTCTGTCCCGACTCTCCTGTCTAGGAGCTCCACACTGCATTACTGCCTCATACATATAACCCCCTTTGGAACACCTTGCTTTCTCAAATGGCCTGACAAGAGCTGACACTTATCTTCATAGTGAACCACTTAGTAGAATTTGAAAGGATGACACTTGAACCTCTCATTTTTAGAGCTATTTGGAGGATCTCCCCCTTTAGTATAGAAGCCATGACAGGAGCCGAAGGGAGACTTTTTGCAAATGCATTGCCTGCCACAGGTCCCATTATTTTCTCTGTCTTGATCCAAAACAGACAAAAGAGGCTGTAACCTCTCTAGTGAAAGGAGCAATGGAGATCTTGCAAGAGGTAAATGCTGACATGTGAATGCATGGAATATACCAATGTAGTTCAACAAGGTTTCTGTTCCCTTCCTTTATCACTCTGCTGATTTCCAGGCAAACCTTCCCATGGTCTAGCTGTCAAGAAACGCTTTCTTTCTTTAACAGATAGCTCAAATGATTCCCTCATGCCTGAATTCACTTAACATTGAGGAATATAGTGGCACATTTGTGAGCATGGCACATGTCTCATACAATCTGACAGAAACGAAGGTTACCAAAGAAACAACCACCTCCCCCATTCATGTATCTGGGCTGCAGATGTTTCTGGCTTTGGAGGCTTAGGGTTATGGGTGGGAAGACATCAACACTGAGAATAGCAAAGAGTATCTCAGATATTCTCTTAAATTGGTGATCGACATGTCCATTATAACTGTATGTGTTAGCCGTCTGCTGGGTGAGGCATTTGATTGACATTGGGGTAAGCATACTGCTGTTTCAGTAGAGAGGTACTGGGTATTATGACAGCAAACACAAATGGTTTAATTTCTTTTTTCTTTTTCTTTCTTTCATTTTTTTCTTTTCTTTTTTTTTTGTTTGTTTTTCTAGACAGGGTTTCTCTTAACTTTGGAGCCTGTACTGGAACTAGGTTTTGTAGACCAGGCTGGCCTCAAACTCACAGAGATCCGCCTGCCTCTGCCTCCCGAGTACTGGGATTAAAGGCGTGCACCACCACCACAGCAAGGAAGGATCAACCCAAAAGGCAATTCAAGGCTTGAAGATGGAAGTGAATGTGAGTCTATATGGAGTTTTAGCATTTTGATGAGGAAAGGGACCCAAAGCAGAAGAATGCTTGACTGAAGTAGGGAAGATAAGGGAGAAGAGAACTGAACTGAGAGACGGGTAAGAGGAGGGAAGATGAAAGGCAGGAAAGGAAGGAGAGGTGGAGAGGGGCGCAGGCAGAGGCTAAACCATGCTTTTTTTTTTTAGGTCATGCTAAGGGTTTGACTTTTTATCTGATAGTCACCGCTATGTATAATTGTGAAAACTGTATTAGACACAAGAGTGAGAGGGTAGTCTCCGTGTGTTGAATGGTGGACAGACTTTGGGAATATCTCCCAAGCCTCCTGCATGATCTCCAAGCAATGGGAAATGTTCTTTATTCCTAGATTATCTGAGCCTTACAAAGTAAACAGCCAAGGGAGGCTGTAGAGAGAGGTCCATTGTAGCTGTGACGAGAGAATATGGAACAACTTTAATGTGTATGGCCCAATTTTTTATTTACTTTTCATAAGTTTTGAGATGATTTTTATATATATATATATAAATTATAAATTATATATAGCACTAAAACCTCATTCTAATTCCAACATCTTATGTATTTAGAGTTTTCTGTTTGGGGTTTTTGTGGTTTTGTCACACCATTGACATCCCTTTTCCAGTCCTGAATCCAGTTTAGGAGAGTCTTTGGCGTTAACTGACATTGTTTCAGTCTTGGTTAATCCATAACAATCCCTCGAGATTTTCTTCATCCACAACGTTGACATGTGCAATGGTGGATGGTTTGCAGAATGTGTCTCCCCTTTACCTGGTGCTTTCTAAAGATTACATTAAATAGTGGTCAGTCCTGAGCCTCCCTTCTCACCAAGTATGCAAGCTCAGATTCTCCACTACATGAAACATCCTAAGGGAACCCATTTCTCCTGTCTCTCCCTTGACTTTCCATTCCCTTAGGGCTAAAATAACTTGCAAACTAACTCAAGGGAACTTCTGGAATGAGAGCTCCAAGAAATCCCATCTCTCTAGTATCATGTTTCTGGAAGACAGGACTGTCTTTCTGAATCTAAAGCATACCTACCATCAAAGGACCTAATCTATGGCTGGAAACAATAAAGATGGAACACATTAAATGCTTCCTCTGCAATATAAGGTAAGTCTTGAGTCATATTTATATAGGCAAACTTGATGGAGAAAGTTCCCTGGAAAAAATTAAAGAATTCAGGTCTGAGAATGAAGGCGAATTCTGAGATCTTAAATCATTGCAGCTAAAAGGGGAAGGCAAGGACCTAAACAAACACCTTAGGTCATTGTAAACATCATGAATGTTGAGGGAAATATGTGCACTGTATAAGAAGCTCCCCCTCACTGCCTCACATCCAGGGCTGGCTCCTGCTTCAGGGTCTTTGCACGGGCCGCTTCTGCCTGGGAGGCTCCTCGCTCCTCTTCTGTCTGGGAGGCTCCTCACCCCACTTCTGCCTGGGTGGCTCCTCACCCCACTTCTGTCTCTTCCTTTACTGAAGTGTTACTTATTTCTAGTCTAGTCCCTTTTCCATGACCTATCCTAGTTTTATGTGGACTTCCTTTACAGCATAAACTAATGTATAATCGTGCATCTGTACTGAGACTTGGTGAAAATAAAACACACTAGCCAGCCCTGAGTGCTGCATGTGTCAAGGACCACACTGCTCTTTACACCTTCAGAACAAAACCTTGGGATCTCGACACACAATCTGGCCCTCTAGTAAATGGCCATCACCACAGGCATGAGTTCTGTGATTGCCTCACTACGCTCTGCTCACTTCTCTTAGGCAAAGACTTTGGCAGGGAAAAGGCACTTGGCACATGGTTTGTTAACAGATGAAGAACATGCTCTCCAGAGGCAAGCCCATCTGGCCCCACATCTCAATCTTGTGAGTGGGAGCCTGTAAGCTGCGGAAGTTATTTTGGCTTCCTAGGTCTTAGTCTATCCTAATTTGTGGAAGATAAAGACAAGTCCTCACAAAAATAAAGGGGGAAATAAGAAGCAGAGTTGTTTGTCCACACTGGTAATTTGGATGTGGGAAGCTGAGGAAATAAAAAAAATCACAAGTTCTAGACCAGCTTGGGCTACATAGCTGAACCTTGCCTCAAGAAAACAAAATGGTGGCTGTGTTCATTGACTCATATCTGTTAGCCCATTACTTGATAGTGGAGACAGGAGGATCAAAATTGAAGGCCATCTAATACTAGTGGTTCTCAACCTGAGGGTCAGGACCCCTTTGCAGGTCGAATGACTCTTTCACAGGGGTCTTATATCAGATATCCTGCATATCAGATTTATATTCTATTTCACAACAGCACCAAAATTACAGTTATGAAGTAGCAATGAAGTAATTTAATGGCTGTGGGGGGCACCACGACATGAGGAACTGTATTAAAGGATCAAAGGGTGGCAGCATTAGGAAGGTTGAGAGCCACTTCTATATAGTAAATTCAGGACCAGCCTAGGCTATATGAGACCCCACCTCGAAAACTAAAACCAAACACAATATAAAAACCACCCCGAAATAAATAAGTAAGTATAAAATGTTAAGATAATTAAATGGCATATTATATAGGATAGAACTCATCCACCCTTTCAAATTACCTTGTATGGTTTTATGAAGAACCACAAGTCACATAACTGTGTAAGAAAAGTCGTCTTTCATAGTCCTATGTCTTCTTACCTATTCTCCTTCTCAAGTTATTATTTTTTAGTGTGCGTGTGTGTGTGTGTGTGTGTGTGTGTGCGCACACGCACATGCACGTGCATGCCTATGGAGGCCATAAGAGGACATCAGATCATTAGATACCCTGGATGTGGAGTTATAGATGGTTATGAGCTGCCTGGGGTGAGTCTAGGAACTGAAATTGTGTCTTCTGTAAGAGCAGCAAGGGCTTTTAACTGCTGAACTGTCCCTCCAGGCCCTTCCTTATTCTTAGACTGTTTCTTAGGGTTCGAAGAGTCGTGCATTTCCCCAAATGCAATGTCAGTATTTCAGGCGCTGTCTTTACATTTTACTCACCAAAATGCTATGTTGCAAGACAATTGCTTTGGGCTCCTTCAATGACAGCATTTAAAGAATGAAGATGGGCTTATTTGTCTTCACAGGAACCCATGTCCAGTGAAAGATAAGAAATGTATCATTTCAGGACCCATTCTCTTGAATGTCTAAGAGACAGATTAAATTTCTGCTCAGCTACCACAGTGCTGTGCAGTGGCTGCCCTGTTCCACTTTTCAGGCTCATAAACTGTCCTCGTCACAAACTGTGGTGTGAGTTACAGTCAAAGCTAGATGGCTGGCAAGATCCAGTTAAAAATTAAAAAGATGAGCAGGATGAAAGGAAAAATTCCATCAGCATTTCAAAGCAGGGAGACAAACAGGAAGTACCATCAAGGAAAACTTTCCAGAACAGTTTAAGATTAACTTCCTTTGAAGTACCTCAATTCCCAACCCCCACAGAACAGCAGGGTCATCTAATCACAGTCATTATGTGTCATTAATTACCCTGTACAACTCCCAATGGAAACAAAGGCAGGTTTCTAGTTTGAAGTCTGACGTAAAGTGTGAACGATTGGAGGATACTCAAGAACGAATATAACAAAATTTGCTCATATTTACAAAACATCTAAAACATGCCATCCCGTGGACTAGACACTGAACCTCATTTAATCTCCATTAGACCTGGGGCATTTCCACTAAGTACTTAACCAAGTAGTTACTATGCATCACTACTATGGGCAGAACAAGGCCCACACTACCCCTGCCTGCCTAAAGCATGCACTCTAGCAAGGAGATACGTAAGTCTCTTGCATAACTAAGAGTGGAGGGCCCTTCTGATTTCCGTGGGATTTTCCTGCTGCATGGCACTGCAAATTTTACTTCGCGGAAATAAACCCACAATCTCAGACAGTGGGGGATCACTGGAGGAATCACACCAGGGATAATTGCCTTGTATGGTATTACAAAGAACCACAAGTTACATAAACTGTGCGTGTAAGAAGAATCCTCTTCCATAGATGAAGACACTGAGGATTAGAAAACTGAAATAATGTCCTGAAATCCACATGTACTCAAGCAAGGCTCTGCATCCCGTTCTCCTTCCTCCCATAACCCAGCACTACAGAGGACTTCAAATGTCTTCTGATACTCTATCCTTCCCTCTCCAAATCTGGACCAAGCACTAACTGCACCAACCAGAGCAAACACATCTGGATGCCTGCTGGAAGAATTGGGGGAGGCGGGGAAGGAAGGCTTGAGAGCCAAACCCTGGGGCTTCCATCCTAAGTGCAACCCATTCCTGCTCACATACCTGCAAATCCTCTGCCATCCCCGTTTACTAGCAACGGTAAGCATTTCTGCCAGGATGGCTGGAGCCTTTCGTGTGAAACAGTGTTTCTTCAAGTGTGGGGAGTGGGCTAGGAGAGGGAGATTGTGAAAATGGGCAGGGCATATCTAAGTACTTCTAAACAGTTAACAGGAAATGCCTCTGGAGCACATCTCTGCAGAAGGCACCGGCTCCTTTTGATTAACAAGACATATTTTTCTCAGGTTGGAACTAGTGAGGAAAGGATCATTGAACAGTTTGATAGGACTGGCATCTTCACTTTGAAACAAGAAACCAGGGTCTCTTGACAATCGCTGTTGGGGGCACCCTATCATGTGTCAGCCCCAATATCTGCAGTGTATTCTTCTTGGTCTTGTTTCCTGTACACAGATCAAAACCCCACAGTTCTGTATGGGATGCACTTTCTGGTATCTGATAAATATGATGATAAGCAGGGAACAGTTTTAGTTTCTAACCTGAGAACGTGGCCAAGCTCACCCTATTTCTCTAGGCTTTGACTTTTTGGATAAGTCACTTTAAAAATACCTGCCAAAGGCAACTTTAAAAGAGGAATACACTCCACGTATGGTTGTAGAGGTTTCTCCAAGGCTGGTTCATCCCATGTCTTTGGGTCTGAGGCAAGGTAGTGAGAAAATGTACTTACTGATGGATGATTATTGATGAAACTCCAAAAGGGTATGGAGAGATGGGTTAGAGGTTAAGATTCTTTACTGCTCTTACAGAGGACCCAAATTCGGTCCCTGGCATCTATGCCAGGTGGGTCACTACTGTCTGTACTTGGAGGGAATTCAACAACCTCTTCTGGACTATGAAGGTACTACTCACATAATATCATCGTGTAATATCCCCCCTCCACCACCACCACACACAGACACACAGACACACAGACACACACACACACACACACACACACACANNNAGAGAGAGAGAGAGAGAGAGAGAGAGAGAGAGAGAGAGAGAGAGAGTTAAAAATTAACCTTTGGGCTGGAGCGATGGCTCAGCAGTTCAGAGCACTGGCTGCTCTTCTAGAGGACGCGGGTCCAATTCCCAGTACCCACTTAGGGGTTCACAACCATCTGTATTTCCAGATCTCAGGGATCACATGCCTTCTCTGGCCTCCATGGGCACCAGGCATGCACACTGTGCACAGACACACAGACAGGCAAAACACTCAGACACTGAGAATAAAATAATATAAAATTTAAAACTAGTTATAAAACAATGTAACTGTTATAGAATAATACACACACCCATGCACGCACGCACATGTGCACATACACACACACATGCACGCATACACAAACATTGATGAGCTGCTTGAAAGCTATTTTTGTGACTCCTTCATGGTTTTCATTTTCTATTAATGCCCTAACAAATCCACCCTTTCATAGGCTCTAATTTTGAATAGGACTCTGAATGTGACTAAGCGCCATTTTCAGAAAGTAGGATGCTGTGTCAGGACTATGCCATATCCGTTCACCTGTGTTGCGCCGAGAGGTCAGGCCTATTGAGTATGATGTGGACTGGGGTGCTTAGAGAACACTGCATGGAGGAGGACACCTTTCTCAGTGAAGAAACAGAATATGTGTTTACAGAGAGAACAGAGTATAACTGTAAAGAAACAGAATGCGCCAAGAGAACTATTGTGGAAAATGAAAAATTATTTTAAAATCTTTGCTCACAGAGCCCTGGAGATCAAATCTGGAGAAGAAAGTGGATTTGGGGAAGAAATGGGAAAAGATCCAACGGTTGTTCTTGTTAGTTCAATGATCATTGTTTGGTCCTCCTCACTGTTTTTCCTGTTAGTTTATTACTCCCTGGCTGGCTTCTAAACTCTGTTTCTGAGAGAAGATAATTGAGTTGGCAGCCAAATGTGCCTGTAGAACCATGGACTTTGCTGCCCAAACACCAATCGTCTTCCTTGTGCTGGAGGGTCTGGCACAGAGTGAAAATAAAGAGCATGTGTGTCTTGGTGATGCATTAGCCCTCCTTGCCATGTAGTACAGACTCAATAGACATGTCCTGAAAGAAGGTATGGATGGACTCTTGATGAGAAGCCCAGTCTCGGGGTGGGGGTGGAAGAGGATGTACCTGTGTGTATCAATCATCTTTTGACCCCACTTACTATAAATTCCTGACCACTAAAATAAAATGTCATATATCTATCTCAACACATATTTCAAGCCAAGCTTAAATGTTTGGCCAAGTTGATTGCTTTCTAGCTCTCATCCTTGTGTATGTTATTCATTCATTAGACATGTTTTGCAGTCAACTGAATATATTCTAGTCTTAATTGACGCTAAATATACAAGATGATACTAAACCAAAACCCGTTCCTATCCACATTCAATCCATATGTTAAGAATAAGATTCACTTTGATAGCAGCTTCTTAAGTGGTATTATAAATGATGAAAATTATCTAAAATCTAAATAGGAATCCGATATCTTTCTCTACAGTCACACTCGGATTTCCTTTTCATGCATACACTCACAGTACACTACAAACTATATACAGGTTGTGAGTTCATGACAACTGTTGCAGACTTCTTGCTAGTAACATCATTGATAATATTTTTGACAAGCAACAATAGGATTAGGATGGCACCCTAAATTTTTCTATTCCTCGTAAAGGAAGGCTATTAAATTCTTTATCACAATTTAGGGGAAATATTAAGTCATTTTCCAAGAAAAAATTCTTCATAGCTTTCTTGTATTTCATAATACCTAATGCATACATGCTAACAGCTAATATATACAGAAGTTTCATTATATACAGAAACTTCAGATGTTATAATATGATTACTTTCAGTAAGGACATGGCAAATATTTATTGTATGATCTCTCTACACAGGACAGAGTTCTCGGTTCTTATTAAGGAAAAACACTTACTTCTTAAATTTAATCACCATAGCAAACATTGAACTAAAGGTTCCACTCACTGTCATTTTCCTTAGGAAAATAGTTGAGGTGGTAGAGGCCGGATCACACACATAACACCACACAGGGATTGGGTTTTAATTCAACTCTTATTCAGTCTAGAACAAATGTACCATCTGCTATTTCGTTCTGTACTCATTTTATTTAACCTTACAAAGGTAGCCACAAGAAAGCCAGTAGATTTAAATAAATATAATGAAACAATGTTCAAGGAATACTTCAGGCTGGGTACACATTCATTCTTTTTTAATACTTCCATTATGGTTAGTAATAATAATAAAAACTAGAAACCACATAAGGTGCAAGCAACGTTGAAATGAAAACATATTGCCTTTATTAACAGTATTGTCTCTCACATGCATCCTCCAAAACATGTAAGTTGCTGAATTCTTGGTATATATGAGTACTAACAGATAGTTTGTTTTGGGGTTGATTCTGTCATGAGGTCTCCACCTTCTACAAGGAGCTGTACGTGGTGTGCTCCTTACTCTCTCTGCTTTCTGTTATGAAAGGACACAATATACAAGCTGCCATCTTGTGGTGTGGGAAGTCCTGTTTATGTGTTGCTTTTATTGGTTAATGAATAAAGAACATACTTTGGGCCTATAGACAGGACAGAGTAAAGATAGGCAGGGAAAACTAAACTGAGTGCTGGGAGAAAGAAGGCGGAGTCAAGGAGATGCTATGCAGCCACCAGAGGAGAAAGATGCAAACCACTAGCTGGAACCTTGCCAGTAGGCCACGAGTCTCATGGTAAAATATAAAATAAAAGAAATGAGTTAATTTATGGTATAAGAGTAAGCTGGAGATATGCATAATCTAATAGGCCAAGCAGTGTTGTAAATAATATAGTTTCTGAGTGATTATTTTTAGTCTGAGCATTTGGGAATGAACTAATAGCCTTTTGCCTACAAATTGGCATTCCAATGTAAGCTAGCTAAATCTACATAAAACCTGAGGGGGCTTGGAAAGGAATTCTAGACAGTAAAAACAAAGTTTAGTGTGGCATTTTCTTTTCAGATGGGCTCTGCTTGCTGGTGGCATGCTGCAGCTCCTTTAACAGAGGTCTTCCTGATTCAGCAGTAGCCAAAACACACACACACACACACACACACACACACTTTCAAAATGGTGGCATCCTGGTATACCATAACAAATGGCTCTGACTCTTTCAGGAGGTCTGGACAAGGAGCATTTAAATGGGGTTTGTAAGCAGCATGTTACAGACTGCTTAATGGCTCGACATAGACCCACTGCATACTTATAACTGGGGCAATATACATAGCTTGCAGAGGCAGTGAACATACCTCTACCATGTTGGACTGGGTGGAGCCAAATGACAAAGTGGCCTTAGTCCTAGCAAGGCTGCTTAACATTTTAAGAAGTGGTCCTGGACAGAAAAGGATTTCAGGTACACAATAGGACAGACTCAGACGTAAAAGACCTCTAAATAAGGCACAGTGTGTTTAAAAATGTACATCTGCCTGACTCTGCTTTCTTCCGCCCAGAATTCTGTTCTGTCTACTCCACCCACCTAAGGGGTGGCCTATCAAAAGGCCAAAGCAGTCTCTTTATTTGACCAATGGAAGTAACACATAGACAGAAGACCTACCTACATCAGATGAGAACCTGTGGATTCTCTCCAGACTAATGTGATTTGATTGGCCAAGATGCCCTGAAAGGTCACTGTAAATATTCCCCAAAATTACTTTGCCCAACAAAAGGCAGGAAGCAGTTTGGAGAAAACTATGCCCAAATTCCCCAAATATTGTTTATAAATGTTTGTTTACATTTAAAGGGGAATATGCTATACATATGAATACTTTGCATTGGTATGGATATTGGTCTATTGATACAAATTTAAGATCAATTTTGTTTTATATATATATATATATATTTCTGCTCTTGATTAAGGTATTGTGTTTGTGCAGCTCATTTAAAATGTAATGTATAATTAAGAAATATAGGTTAATAGATAGTCATATACAGTAGTCAAGCTTTCAGTCATGCTAGATAAGTTTCCTACATATAGAGAGATATATTTTAGTTAGGTAGATAATCTTCAAACTTTTCAAAAACCTACAGAATATGGCATTTAAAATGTTTTAAGAACTTAGGACTTTTCATAACATGAGACACATCTGCTCCTAGAAGCACCGATCTACTTCAAGTTGGTGATGGGCTTCAAAGAGGCTCCTTATGGAGTTTGTTAGCCATTTGGGCAAGAAACTGCCCTTGCCTGGGCTGTGTGATGGTATGTTATGTGAAGTGAATATGCAGGACCCACAGAAAAGTGACTGCTGAAGTTGCCTAAAGAAGGTAAGATGGTCCTTCAGGGTTCCTGCTTCATGATAGAGTCTGCAAGACATTCTGCAGGACACAGGAAACAGTGAGTGACAAACTGCCAATATAGGTGGAACTATCTTTGAAATTTCCTGCTTCATGGAAAAGTCTGTCAAATACTATGGGCCTATAGGCTGAAGATGGATGCCNTTGATTAAGGTATTGTGTTTGTGCAGCTCATTTAAAATGTAATGTATAATTAAGAAATATAGGTTAATAGATAGTCATATACAGTAGTCAAGCTTTCAGTCATGCTAGATAAGTTTCCTACATATAGAGAGATATATTTTAGTTAGGTAGATAATCTTCAAACTTTTCAAAAACCTACAGAATATGGCATTTAAAATGTTTTAAGAACTTAGGACTTTTCATAACATGAGACACATCTGCTCCTAGAAGCACCGATCTACTTCAAGTTGGTGATGGGCTTCAAAGAGGCTCCTTATGGAGTTTGTTAGCCATTTGGGCAAGAAACTGCCCTTGCCTGGGCTGTGTGATGGTATGTTATGTGAAGTGAATATGCAGGACCCACAGAAAAGTGACTGCTGAAGTTGCCTAAAGAAGGTAAGATGGTCCTTCAGGGTTCCTGCTTCATGATAGAGTCTGCAAGACATTCTGCAGGACACAGGAAACAGTGAGTGACAAACTGCCAATATAGGTGGAACTATCTTTGAAATTTCCTGCTTCATGGAAAAGTCTGTCAAATACTATGGGCCTATAGGCTGAAGATGGATGCCCCAATGGTACAGAAGAACTCTGGGTGCCTGTCCAGGCAACAACAAGTCTCTGTCAATTCTAGAGTTTTGGAAGTTGTTTACAATGCACTTCCCATTTACTTTGGTAATGATATCCTTCTGGAGTCTTTGATGAAGTTGAAGAATAGATTGCTATAATTATAGTTTTCCTTAGTTATGATAAAAGATACAGTAGATATACATATTGTAACTGTAATTCTTGCTTGATACCTGTCTTGTTATATGTAGTTACACCATGTTAAAGTTAAAACCTTCCTTTTTATTTAAACAGGGAATGGGAGGTGATGTGTGATTCCCCTCTGTATGCTGTGTTTATCATTAATTAATAAAGAAGCGGCTTCAGTCCAATAGCAGTGCTGAACAGAGCTAGGCAGGGAAAATTAAACTGAATTCAGGGAGAAAGAAGGCAGAGTGAGGGAAAAGCCATGTAGCCCTACCAGAGACAGATGCTGGACAGAACTTCACCCAGTAAACCACAGCCAGTTGGTGATACACAGACTAATAGTGGTGGGTTAGTTTAGGATATAATAGTTAGCCAGAAATATGCTTAAGCTATTGGCTAAACAGTATGGCAAATAATTACTTTTGGGCTAAGTAGCCAGGAACAAACTAACAGCCTTCCCCTAACAATCTTGGAAGCAGAGATCAAGCCCTCACCAAACACAAAAATTTCTGGTTCCTTGACCTCAGATTTCTCGGTCTCCAAAGATTTCAGAAATTAATTTCTGTCACTTTTTAGCCACCTACTTTATAACAGCTTGTTATAGCAGCAAGAAGAGACTAAGACAGTCAGCTAAATTTGTTCACTGCTAAATAAACAGCTAAATACTAGCAAATGCTGAATTTCTTTTTATCTGAATTTCTATTAGTGGATAATCTAGTAAACAGAAGGCATAATAGGACTCTCAGCCATCATTCTTCATTCATTTCTTTCTCTGATTCTTCTTTCCTTTTAGATTTAAATTTATATTCAGCTTATTATATGTGAGATTATAGAAAGAATATATAGCATTTTAAAATGTAGAACATTCATCAATGGAAGAGAAGCTGAAATAAGGTCATCATTGTATTTGATGTTCAAATATCATAGTCTCAGAAAACTAGAATCAGCATCAGGCCCCTTAAGAGCTGTGGAAAAGAAGACATGTTGGTTGGTCTCAGTGCATTTCATTTACACAGGTAGGCAGGTCAGGCTTACAGACCTCATCCCTAAAGCTTTTTCTTACTTTAAGCTTGTAAAAATGAAATATCTTCAAGTATTTCTAGAAGTCTGCTATCCAACTTGGATTTAAATACCTAAAATAAACGAGGCACCAAAAATACACTTTAAAATATAATTTGATATGAGAAAGGATTATTTTTAGAAAGACTTTTCAAAAGGCTTTTCTGGTGTTCCTAAAACTGCATTGCTTTTCATGAAATAGTTTAAAATCCAGAGATATGGCATACATTGAGAAAAGAGGAAGAATTAAATCCCACTGCTTCACAGTGGGTAAAAGAAATCACTACAGAATGAGGATTAAGCAAACTCTCTTCATTGGCTGAGCTCTGCCTGGCACTTGATTTTGTAAATACAATTGTATTGAAACACAGTCACAGCACTGCCTTTATTTGCTGCCTTTTGTTGTGTGGGGCTACAGTGGCATAGCTGAATAGCAGCAAAGAGTAAATAGCCATCATCCCTAAAATATCATCTGGTTTTAAAAACAGTGAAAAGTTTGCCATCTCCTGTTGTGAGCCATCAGGTATGTAATCTCCAGAGAGCCATGTTCCACTACATATGACCTCTTGCAATCTCTGCTTCTGAGATCATCCTCCCTTGATGTCACTGAAAAGTTAAAACTTGACTCTCTTCACATAGGTTGTTCTATCCTTGAATAATTTGTGCTTATAAAACTCTTTAGTATACAAATATAGGTTAATGAAACTGAAGATGCACCAAGTGTCTAGGCACACATAATCTAGTCACTTAGGCATCACAGCAGACGGCTTGTGGTTTTCAGGCCAATGAGAGATACAAAGGGAGTTACAGTACCCAGCATTTCTTTTCCCCAAACTCACAAATCAGTTTAGATTCCCTTTTGTCTCCCTGTGGGGGAGCTCACCTGCAACATCTCAGGTTCAGTAGACTCACATTTTTAGAGCCCGGGAGACTCCTCACTATGAGGTCTCATACAAAAAAAAAACAATTTGTCAGACCATTGGCACATTCTCTTATCTGTAGCCACTTAATACAATTTGTTCTCAATGTTCTCTAAAACCTATAATAATTATCACCACATCCAGTTTCTCCATCTTTAATAAATAATTGCTGGCTATATTTGTTGTCAAGATACCACTACATCTTTCTTACAGCTTACCAGGCTCAGTGATGAGCTCAAAGCCTAGCCATGGACTTTACACTTATCAGGAATTCAGTGACCGATTGCTCTTCAATAAGTGTTTCAGTCAAAGCAAAGGGCATGGGGACTGTTAAAATAGCACAGACCAAACTACCAATAGAACGTGTGTGAGTCTTTGCATGGCACCAGGCAGTCATTTCTGCTCTATTCCCACAGTGCAGACACTGGCATTAGTGTAGAAATTCTAGTGGCAAACTGCACACTTACTTTGATTTTTATAACAAAGGTTTGCAAAAATCAAAACACCTAAAGGAGCAATAGGAGAATTGAGGCATAGGGAAGCAGTGAACAAGGCAATGTAGAATGATCTATCTTGTGTTTATCCAAATATGAACCAGGACACATTAGGTCTACCAGATGCTCAGTGAAGGAAGAGTTCTGTGAGAAAGTGAGCTTGGAAGACATTATAAAGCATAGTCCCTCTTGCAGACACGGTGTGCCATGATACGTAATGAGTCCAAGAATGATGCCATTATAAAGATATAATGTGGGGACCCTCAGAGAGGAGAAGGTTCAACTCACTGAGCTGGGATTTCTGACTGTTCCTGGGAAGAAATAGAAGGTTCTCCTACTCTTGTTATTAGGCAGAGCCCTCTGAATTTCCAACATGAAATATGAATGGATATGGCATGTGGTAGCATACCCATGTGGGGATGTGCAACTCTCACATTTCCTGTGGATGGAAGATAAAGGACTGAGCACTATGCTGTGCCCACGGCCAACTCATAGAAGCAGTGAGGCTCCCTAAGTCCAAGTGGAAGCTCTTCCTCCTACTGCCAAGGGCCTTTGCACAAGCAAGAAATGAAACTTTTACTTGGTAAGCTAAGGAGATGAATCTATCAAGACTCTGCATCATTTTATTCTTATAAAAATAATATCACACAGAAAACACATGGAAGCACTTTTGAAATTACTATGCCACCTAGAACAGATTTCCCAGTCACAGCAACTCCTTTTTTTCAACCTGTAGGATATAGGGTAGGGGAATAATTCAGAGAACCAATATGATAGAAGAGATCAAAGGACAAGAAAACAAATAATTGGACTAGAAATCGAAAAAGCAGCCTCCTCTGCTTCTCTCTGCTTCTGCATCAACTACTATTGTCCTCAATCATGTATAATGTGTATTTATTTCACTCAAACAATGAACATAGTGGCATTTACCTGGAAACATTCTAAGGGTTCTATATGCTATGATACACACTCTACCACCTTTTCCCAAGATTGTTCATACTGATAGCTTATTGAGTGGAAGCTGAGATCAAGGCTATACACAAAAGTATAAGAAAGTCTCCTGAAAACACCTCATTGTTAGATCACCAAAGATGTCCGAAGTCAAGAAGGTTATGGTCTGTGTTGTGTAATGCCACAGGTCCCCATGATTCTATGCTATTTCCCACATCCTGACAATACTAACTAACTATAGAGTCTTGTACACAGCAAATACACAACTCATTGACTTAGGAAATAAGTGCGGAGACACTTGGTAAATCTCTGCTTCATCGTCTAACAATGCAGACAAGATCCTGGGTTTGGGGGGCTAATATTTTCATTCTTGTTAGCCACGGTTATTAGGTAGAGTTGTATGAGAACATTAAGCATGGTTCTCAGCTATATGAACATTCAGTTTTAACTCAGAAACCAAAACATGCAGTATCTAAAGAACCATTTATACTATCTATCCTCAAAGGGTTCCCACTTTAATAACTATTATTTACTGAGTTCCTACTGGGTACAAGGCATATTATGAAATGCTTACACACATTCACTAGTTTAATCCTCCCAAGACAGTGATGTCATCATTTCTGTTTTTGAGGTAAAGAAATGAGAGTTTAGAGAATTTAAGCATTTTCCTGAAGACTGACAGTGTGAATCCCCAAGTCATAATGCAAATTCTTTGTAACTCAGTTTGTCCTCCTCTTACTATATACTTAGGTAGGAAAGATGAGCACTCAGCAGTGGAAAGAGAAGTGACAACCAGGGTGGAAGAGTACTGTTGTAGTGCAACTTCAGCTGTGCAGTTCACAGTCACCTGATAGCCAGAGATTATTTTCCAGAGTGAGACTTGGAAGACATAGCAAGGAAAGAAAAGTAGCTGCTCTCAGAGTCTACTCCTATTCGTAGGCTTTCTCCCCGCTCCCTTGGCTCACCAAAAAACAACAAACAGTGAATAGAAACAAAGAAAGGACACAAAAGAAAAGGCAAGATACATTAAACATTAGCAGTATTTGTGAATGTTTATTTTTGGATTATGTGTACATGTATGTTTCTTAGTGCGGTGATATGCATGTGAGTGTAGGTGTCATGGAATCCAGAAGAGGGCGTCAGTTCCTTAAGAAACTGGAGTCACAGGCAGTGGAGAGTGGCCTGACATGGATACTGGGAACTGAACTTGAGGTCCCTGTGAGAGGAGGACATGCTCTTAACCACTGAGACATCGCTTAGCTCCCAAACATCATTCTTTAAGCAATTACAAACATTTAGTGGTAAGGAAAAGGAAGTCTGTTTTACATGTTCTTATCTATAGAAACAAGTGCAAGTGCTAGCCAGGAAAAGAATTCCCTATGTGTCATCAATAAAATGAATTTCTATCCATTACTGGCAAAGTATAATAAATATGTCAATTTGTTTGTTTATAATTGAAATTATAAATGTATTTGCTTTGCATGCTCTGACAATGTTCCAAACGCGAAACACTAAAATAAATGTAGAGTTATTATATTTTAAGAACAAAATGTGTGCTGTCTGATTTAGACATTTTAAATACTCATACTGCATGTTACATAAATGTCAAGTAATAACAACAACCAAGTTAAAGTTTCATGTCTCTACTTTTGCACATATGAGCTTATTTAGAGACTTTAAAAATTCCATGAACTATGTTTTAGAAGCTGCTAAAATTCTGCACTAAAAGCATACAAGACAATCTATATCACTCAGTTATAAATGTTAATAGCTACATAGCAATAAAATAGAGCATAGTACAGATACACACTATCACAGGGGTTGACCTGGGCAACATTATACTAGGTGAAACAAGCCAGATATAATGGTAGCATATGGTCTGGTTCCATTTTTATGAACATATGTCATGTGGTCATTCCCAAAATAGACAGGTCAATGGAGACAGGAAGATCCACACATAGTATTAAGGCCTGGATGGATTGAACTGGGACAATGGTGACTAGCAGGAAATGGGTACTGGCTTTGCTTTGTGGGTGATTGAAATATTCTGCAAGTAACTGAGATGATGGCTGTACAACTCTGGATAGAGCACAAAGCAATGAATTGTACACTTGAAATGTAGTGTAAGGAATGTGACTTACATCTCAATAAAACCATCCTATTACAATGTCGTTACCAACAGAGTTTCTCCTTGAGCAGGAAGGATTCCTTCCTTTCAGCCCTGAGAGAGGGAATATCACCCACACAGGGACTCCCACCTGGTCCCTACTATTCCTGTTGCTCCCTCTTTTTCCCACCTCTGCCACTCTCCCTGCCACCATATACTACTGCCCAGGTCATGACTAAGTTCTATTCCTGCGCATCACACTGCAACTCTTGCATGACCTGATATGTGCTTGGTTTTGTCCATGTTCAAAAATGTAAGAGGGCACACTGCCCTACTGATGATGGCTTTTGCAAAAGTTTTCCAGCATGTCCACTGGAGTGTCTACTATCATGAACAATACTGTTTTCAAAAGATTTTAAAATAAACAAGTGAACACTTGCAAGACTTTAAAAGCCAAATCTCACATTTATAGAGCCTACTGAGTTGTGGAAGATGAGAGGAAAGGACAGAATTGTTGCCAGCACAGGCTGGGGTGGTGGAGTAGAGGGATGTGTCATGGGGTAGGGGGAGCAGACAGCAGTGTGGAAGGCGTGGGGATGTCGAAAGGCCACCAGCTCTCTCTGCACTTGGCAGTTGTGCACCAGATGCAGCTCCATGACCCTCCTGACAGAAAGAAATTCATATTCCTGGGAGCTCAGCCACATGAGTGGAGTGGTTGGTGGATGTTCTAGCCATCCCAGACAACTGATCTTCATCCAATAAACAAACTTTTACAAAGAAATGTTATTTGGCCTATTAAGTGGAAGAAAATTAAACCAGTAACAGTTTCCAAGTAACTAATTTCAAAATAAAAAGAAAGTTTTTCTTCAACTTGTGGAGGGCTGGGTTGGGTGGTGATTAAAGGGTATAAATTCATAAGTTTATACGGAAATATGAAGAGAAAGCTCAAATAACCTTGTGATTTCTGTCAACATTGTAGGTCTGGGACCCAGCTCATAACATGTCCTGTGTAGACTTAAAACTTCCTAGCTGTAATTTTAACTACATAGCTTTTGAAATTACAAAATAAACACACTTAAGGGTAGATTCCATGCCCAGCTGTAGATGGCGAGGATCAGGGAAGAGTTGAGGGAGGAGAAAACATGATCAGAATATTTGTATGAAAAGAGTCTCAAGTTGTTTCCCCCAATCATTCAATGTGAAACCCGAATGCATTAGAAAGCCTCTATTTTGTTTTAACGATCAGTCTTTTGTACTAGAAGCTAGCAGTGGTTTTCATTAAATGTATCAAATGAGAAAGAACTATGGAAACAAATGATGGTTTAACATGCAGTAATTTGCCTTTATAGTGATGCATTTAATATCTCTCTGTGGACAATATGCATTTCCCTGCCTGACAGATTGATTTCCCATAAAAAAAAAGACAATGAAGCTTTTGGGATTTCAGATAAATAAAATGACATAGCTCAAAGACAATGGAACTTGACTCGAAAATATATGTATCATTCTCTGATGATTTAAGCTTCTTATTTATTTGTTACTACCTGAGAAATTGCCATTGATGATGTGATGAAAGACAGAAAGAGAATGTCTGTTGGAATGCTGAAGTAGGAGGTGGATGGCAGAAGAGGAAGTGTGTCATGAATGAGAAATGACATACATCCCAGTTACTCTGCGATAAAAGTCTATCAGAAAGGTATGTTAGCCAGACATCGTGGTGCATGTCTTTATCTCTAGCACTCACGAGTCAGAGGCAGGTGGATCTCAGTGAGTTCTTGGAAGTCAGGGCTATATAGTAAGACTGGGTCTCTAAACAACAATTACATAAATGCTAATTGGAAGACGACACACTGTGGGGTGGTATGGAATGAATTGCATGTTTTATTTTAGCAGATATTAGCTGTGGATACTGTTGTCTATAATCATGAAGGACTCTCAATACATCGACATCATGAATGACAGAAGAATTTTCTACCGTCACTCCTAGGATTTTAGAATTAATCTAAATGTCAAGAAGGAAGATTATTCGTAGGCATCATTATTCTGCTTTCATCAATATAACAAATGTCATTACAATGTTGCTAATGTAATGATAAATCACAAAAATACATGGAAGTCATAAATGAAAATTAGAAATATAACTAATGTAATGGATATGTTTCCCAATAATTATAGACAATATGGTGAATTTTCTAAAGGAGGATTCTTTTGTAGTCAAGGCTGTCTTCAATGGTTTGCAGCAGGAGATATTTTTAATATTATTCAAAATTATTTATTTAATGTGATTAATTTGGCCACATTTATGCCTGTGTACCATGAACATGTAGTGCCTAGTGGAGTTTGAAAGAATAATAATAATAGGCACATGAGAATTTTCTCTCACTTTGATTTTTTTAGTTAAATTATCATCAAACATGAAAAGTAAAGGAAACAAAACTTATCATTTGAAAAACACCAAAATGTTTGGCTAAATGGTAATGGGAACACATGGTAAGACAGAAGCAATGTTATAAAGACAGTAAAATGAAGCTTTACGGTCTGCGGAGTGATGTAAAAATGCTCACAATATACTGCCAACTAAACTGCATCTGATTCTCTCTCTCTCTCTCTCTCTCTCTCTCTCTCACACACACACACACACGAAATCATCTTAATGAACTATAACTCTACAGATAGACATAGACACACATGTGGCTGCATTTGGACAATAACTGAAATGCCATTTTCAATTTACTGGATGGCAGGATTATGACTCAATTACTTCTATGGACGATTTTAGGTCTTTTAAATTAACCACACTGGAATATCATTTAGAATAAAATGTTAGAAAAAATTATGACTGGTTTTCAAGTATAGCCTTTAAAAAGGCATGCGTGAGGCTGGGGAGATCATTCTCTGGTGAATAGTACTTGCTGCTTTTGCAGAAGACCTGGGTTTGGTTCCCAGCACCCATATCAGGTGACTTACAAATGTCTTTACCCCCAGTATCAGAGCATCTGATACCCTGTTCTCACCTTTGCTGGCACAATACGTATCTGTTTCACACATACACACACACACACACACACACACACACCCCAAATAAATAAATAAATGAATAAAATGCCATGTCAAAAGTGATGTCACCCTGCAGTGGTACATAAGCATATAGTATGGATACAGATACAAATATACAATATGGTTGAAAGATTTTTTCATGGTTCAATTTTGCTATTTTCTTATATAAGTGTCAAAACCTGACTGTCTATTAAGACAGTCTATAGATGGATTGTAGTAGAAATAAATATAACATGGAAACAAGGGTGTGAGCGAAAGTGTTGAATAAATGTGTTGTAAATGGAGACTGCTCATTCATTTCCTGACTGCTGAGACCCGAATAATCATACAGAAACTATATTAATTACAACACTGTTAGGCCAATGACTTAGGCATATTCCTAGGTAACTCTTACATCTTAAACTAACCCATTTCAGTTAATCTATGTATCGCCACGAGGCTGTGGCTTACACATAAAAGTTCTGGCAGCATCTGTCTCCTTCAGTAGCTACATGGCATCTCCCTGACTCTGCCTACTCTCTCTATCTTTGTTCTGATTTTCCATCTTTGGCCAAAACAGCTTCTTTATTAACCAATGAAAATAAAACATATTCACAGCATACAGAGGCGAACCCCAAATCAGCATACAATGGATAGTGATACCTCCTCTCTTCCTTAAACTCTCAGTGTAAGAAGCAATGAACACTCAATGACTTACAAAGCCAGAGAAACCAGGAACCAGGTAGGTGATTGGAACCCTTGGCCACAGATTATAACTTTTGCTCTGGATACAGAAGGGGTAGAGATATAAGCTTGTCCTAACTTTTAGCAAGTCACTATTTTTCTAATTGAAATCTATGGCCATATGATCTTTTCAAGGCCTGGTTTTTAAAGGCTCGTATGGGGCTGGAGTGACAGATCAGCTTGTGAGAGCAATCTTACCTGGAATTTGAGAAAATGTTAACCTATCAGTCCTGAGTCACACCTTCTGACCTATTCAGTCATCTTAACATTGCAGGGGACCAGGAAACCTCCTAAATTTTAAGAAACAATATCAGAAGCCCCAAACATAAGCTCTTATATCTAGATACTATCTCAGGAAGGGAAGGGACAGAAAGCAGTTGAAATACCTAATTATTTCAACTGGGAAAGATAAGAGCTCTTTTCAGTGAGAGGAGACCAAGTCCATATTTAAAGTCTTTGGATGCCTATACTTCTGCGTGCTCCCCAGGACCGGAGCATCATCAGCTGAGGCACAAGCAGGTTCATCCCCAGCTGTGTAGATTCAGGAGAGGATGGGAAGTAACAGTGCAAGAGTTCCTCCAATATTAATAGCTGACTCTTACTAGAGCAGGAGGAATGCTCCACATTCTGTCTCAGGACCAAGAGGGCAGACACAACCTGAAGGACAATTGCAAAGAGAGACTAACAGAAAACAAATGACTTTTTCTTTCCATCGGACAACACTGAAGGTAGGATTCTCACTCCACTAATTATGAGCCATACGGCCCAAGGATAAGTCACTTTAACCATGTAAGCATGGAATGCTCATCTCTGGTGAGTGAATAACACAAACCCAAGTCCACAGCACGGAGAGGGAAACCTCTCAAAACAACAGGTCGTCAGAGTTCACTTGGTGGCAATCCTAACCCAAAATGAATTTACATGGTGGTGCAGTGTAATCTGATCCTGTTTGGCACTGTGGCGAGGCTTTAGTATGATGACTTACATGTTTCACATACTGTGTTGGCATGGTAATATGGTGTTTTTTTTGTCTAAGACCCTGATAGCTTGGGAATATTGCATTGCCTTGAAAAAAAAACCTGCATTCAGGAACATATCTGGATCAAAAAATTGTAGGAAAAATCTGGAGACTGAAAACTTATCCCATTTAATATTGTAGAGTTATTACTTAGTAAGGATTTAATATGTAAAATATCTAGTTCAAGGTCTAGAACAACTGTCCAAATTTATCACTTTCTTTAGTCATCTTTTTCCCTTAAATCTCTTTACACGTTTTTTAAGAGTTTATTTTTAATCATGTGCATATGGAAGTCTGCATGTCTATGTTGGGATATGTGCATGTGGGTAGAGTTACTCGTGGAGGCCAAAAAAGGGTACTAGATTCCCTGGAATCAGAGTGACAGGCAGTTGTGAGCCAGCCATGTGCTATGGGTGCTGAGAACCAAAGTCAGGTCCTGTGCAAGAGCCATATGTATTAACCTCAAAGCCATCTCTCTGGCCCTTTTAAATGTTTTTAAATGCTTTTCTGGTAAAAACATATACAGATGTATATTTTTAATTTTCTGAAGTTTTAATGCCTTTTCCTCAGATATTCAGGGTAACTATAACTGTCTGGAAAAGAAGTAAAACAGAGTCCCATGATGTTATGTGTCTGAGCTATAGACATGACACCAGGCAGGATAATGTATGTAATTAACAGCATTTTCTGAAAAGAACAGTAATAGTGAACCTGGAAGAACATGAGCAGTGACATCAGGAAGATCTGCATTCAAATCCCATATCTGTGTATGATCATCTATGGCAATTCATTTGTTACTTGGACAAGCACTTGAACTGGACTACCCTTCAACTCTCTTTCTTCTTGAAATTTATGTTATGTGCATGAGTATTTAGCCTGTATGTGTGTATGTGCAGCATATGCATATCCACAGAGAACAGAAGAGGGCTCTGGATTCTCTGGAACTGGAGTTACAGATGGTTGAGTCCTGGGCAAGATCAATAAGTGTTCTTAACCACTGAGCCAGCTCTCTTGGCTAAGCTTTATAATCTAAAAAAAATTTAAAATCTCCATTCCAAGCTTGTGCCAAAGTCCAAACGAGATGATGTGTACAGAGTACTTAGCAGAATGGTTGTCAAATTAGCATGTGGTAATAGTAATAATTTAATAAATGGTCCTGTTATCACGGACTTAAGTTACAGTTGTCTAGATTCTATAATCACTGTGTTCTGCAATTCACTGACTTAAAATGCCTGAAACATTATTTCTCTCCCACATTTGATTATACATTAAGTAACAATATATTTATTAAGTTAATTGATACATTAATTGGATTTTAACACTAACAAACAGGATATAAGTACTGCCTAACATGTTTGACACCTTAACAGCTAGTGGATATATTCTCACACCACATAATTTTGTCAGTATCTAATTTGTCAAAAGCCACACAATAATTACTGCAATGAACTTCCAATTGTAAAATCTTAACGTGAAGATTAAGATACTGTTTTATAAGCAAAGAATCCAGTTGCTGCTTTGTGTAAAATCTCCCAAATCCAGATATGGTATGTACCATCAATTCACTCTGTCTAAACTTGGGAAAAATAAAGGAACCAATGACTCACATGTGATTTTACACATTAGCACATTTTAATTAAATCCTTCAGAGTCTATAATAATATACATGGATCTAATTAACTGACTCATCAAGCTTCTAAGTGGACCACAGAGTAAAATATTTGAACCTAAGCAAAGCAAGATCACTAAGGAGGAACATTTACCAACATTTGTTTGACTTTAGATAGGAAATAGACTTCTTGGCCTTATGGAAACAACCATCCTATTTAGAGATGTTGGCATTTCAAAAGAAGTAGATGAACAACATAGAATATGCCTGTACATTGATAGGATAGGAAGCAGATATCTTGCTGGTAACAGAGTGAGCCATAACTCAGACAGACTGGACCAGTTGAAGACATCAATCCAATTCTGCTTTGAAACAGCTAGAAAATTTTAAAGGTTTGTACCAAAGAAAAAACCAGGTGCATTGCTCATAGGTGCTTGGCCAGCCTTAAACTGTATGCTTCTCCTTTTAAAAATTATTTATTGTTTTCATTTATTTAGCATACTGACTACAGTTGTCCCTCTCTCCTCTCCTCCTGTTTCCTCCCCACACATCCCATTTACCCTCCTGATGCAGGATTCCCCTCTGTATGCTGTGAATATGTTTTATTACCATTGGTTAATAAAGAATCCCTCTTGTCTATTGCAGGGCAGAATACAGCAAGGCAGGAAATCCAAGCAGAGATAGAGGAAAGGGGAAGGCAGAGTCAGTCAGATACCATGTAGCTGCCAAAGGAGAAAGATGCCAGAACCTTACTGGTAAGCCACAGCTTTGTGGCAATACATTGATTAACACAAATGGGTTAGTTTAACATGAAAGAGTTACTTAATAAGAAACCTGAGCTAAGAGGCCAAACAGTGTTGTAATTAATATAGTTTCTGTGTGATTATTTGGGTCTGAGTTGCCAGGAAATAAACTCTCAGTTCCATTTAACATAATGGCACCCATCCATTTGGGGCTAACACATGTAATCAGCCACCCACTTGGGGTCAGGAGGAACATAGATGAGAGTATGCCCTCAGCTCAGTACTCAGAGTGGTATCAGATCTGCTAGTCATGCACAGGAAGGAGAGCATGGTGGGTTCCTACTGGAATAAACAGAGGCATTTCCAGGCCACACAACATGCTGCATGGTAGATTTAACTTTTACTCAGACAAAATAAAAGATTTATATGCTGCATGGTGCATCCCAGAGTTGAGGTGATGAGAGCAGCTCCCACCCAGTGGTCCCAGAACTAGTAGTGAACACACCTCTGCCTGCTGCTACCAAGCTGATTACCACTTTAAGAGTGCTTCTGGTCAGAAAAGAATTACAGATACACAAAAAAGACCAATTCAGATAAAAATAAATCTCTAGATGGGTCATACTGTGTTTAAAAAATGTAGGCTTAAGAAAAAAAGAAAATGAGTATAGGCAGTTATAGAAAGTTTTTTTCAAATAAAACAGTCTTTAAAGAGACAATAAAAGTAACATAAGATAAGCCACGTAAAAACAGAAATTACACAGAGAGTCTAAAGTATGCATACTATTGTGTTTCCTTTGAATTTTTTTGCACAGAGACATTTGATTCTGGGGGCTGCTAAGATTTACCAACACATATATTTTAAAGGTATCTTGACTTCAAAATTTGACTCCAAAGATATGTTATCTTGGAAAAGAACTTCTTATTTTGTTTCCACAGAGGATAGGAATCTATGAATTCATTCCAAGCTAATGTGATTTGATGGAACAATATTCCCCCCTGTTGCAGGAGAATTGTCTGTATTCTGTCAATCATGTATTTTAATAAAACGCTGATTGGCCAGGCAGGAAGTATAGGCAGGTCAACCAGACAGGAAGTAGATGAGAACAGGAGAATGCTGGAAAGNAGCTAATAAGAAGACTGAGCTAATGGGCCAATCAGTTTTATAACTTATGGAGATCTCTGTGTGACTTTCTTTGGGGCATGCTGGCTGGCTGTGGGGTACTGGGTGGGACAGAAACTCCAACAAGCCGACCCTCAAACTACACCCCCCAAAAGGTCTCTGCAAACCCTAAAAATACTTCATCTAACAAACAACAGAAAGCAGTTTGGCGATAACTGTGCCAAAATTCCCAAAATGAGTGTTTAATAAGTGTTTATTTTCATTTGTTTCATTGGTTATACATGATTAATGGTCCCAGTCAATTTCTTTAAAAAGGGGAATATGATATAGAGATGAATACTATACATGGGTATGGATCTTGGTCTATTGATACAATTCTAAAGTCAATTTTGTTACAATGTCTATATGTATTTCTGTTCTTGTTTAAGGTATTGTGTTTATGCAGCTCATTTAAAAATGTAATGTATAGTTAAGAAATACAGATTAATACAGAGTAATAAATAGTCATATTTAACAATCAAACTTTTAGTCACATTAGGTTTTCTAGATATACAGAGATATATTTCAGTTGGATAGATAATCTTAACACTTCAAAGACATACAGAACTGTTTTAAGAATTTAGACTTTTCTCAACAGTGAGACATGTCTGCTTCTGGTGGCACCAATTACAGATGAACTTTGGATGACTGTACATGCAGCAATATGTCTCTGTTACTTCTAGAACTTTGGAAGTTGCTTACAATGCACTTCCTGTTTACCTAGGTAATAGTATAACCTTCTGGGGTCTTTCATGAAGTTGAAGACATATATTTATAGTTTTTCTTAGTTATGATAAAAGATAAATTAGATATGAAGCTTTATACTCACAAAGAAATATTATAACTGTAATTCTTGGTTGATACCTGTCTTGATACATGTAATTTTACTGTGTCAAAATTAAAACCTTTTTTATTTGACAGAAAAGGGGAGATGATGTGGGACTCCCCTCTGCATGTTGTGAATAATTTTTATTACCAATGGTTAATAAAGAAGCTGCTTTTGTCCATGGCAGGGAAGAATATAGAAAGACAAGCAGAGATAGAGAAAGAAGGTGGGGTCAGGAAGACACCATTTAGTTGCAGAAGGAAAAAGATGTTGGAACCTTACTGGTAAACCACAGCCTCACAGTGATATATAGATTAATAGAAATAGGTTAGTTTAGGATGTAAGAGTTAGTTAACAAGAAACCTGAGCTAATAGGTCAAATATTGTAATTATCTTCTGTGTGATTATTTGGGTCTAGATGGCAAGGAAACCAATGTACCATCTCCTTTTACATCCCCCATCAACTCCTCCATTGTCTCCATTCAGAAGGGGGGAGGCTTCCCATGGGAGTCAACAAAGCATAGCACATCAAGTTAAGGAAGGACCAAGCTCCTCCCCCTGCATCAAGATTGGGCCAGGCAATCCAGTTCAATTGGGGTTCCCAAAAGCCAACTCAAGCGCTAGGGACAGATTATGATCACTCTGCTTACAGCCCCACAAACAGAACAAGCTACACACATATCAGACACATTCAGAGGGCCTAGGTTGGTCCCATGCAGGTTCCCTAGCTGTTGGTTCAGAGGCAATGAACTCCTAGAAGGTCAGGTCAGCAGTCTCTGTGGGTTCCCCTTTCATTTCTTTGACCCTCCTACCCCCTGTCTCATATAATCTTCCCTCTCTCTCTTCAACAGGACTCCTGAGCTTGTCCCAGTGATGGTTATAGATGTCTCTATCCATCTCCATCAATTACTGGATGGAATGAAGGCTCTATGATGACATATGGAGCAGTCACCAATCTGATTGCAAGGGAAGACCAGTACAGGCACCTTGTCCACTATTGATAGGAGTCTTACCTGGTATCCTTATGGAAACCTGGGAGTTTTTCTATAACCAGGTTTCTCCCTAATGCCAAGGTGTTCCCCCACCAAGGTGTCTCTTTTATTAATCTCTGTGTCTGTCTTGTCTCCAATCTGCACATCCTAATCCCTCATGTTCTCATATCTCCATTCCCCTACTCCCATCCCCAGCTTACCCAGGAGATCTCTTCTATTTTACCTTTCAAGGGAAATCCGTGCATCTCTTTGGGCCCTCATTGATATCTAGGCTTTGGGGGGCTGAAGATTGTAGCCTGGCTGCTCTTTACTGCTAATATCTACTTCTGAGGAAGTACATACCATGTTTGTCTTTCTTGGTCTGGGTTACCTCACTCAGGATGATATTTTCTAGTTCTATTCATATGCCTGGAAATTTCATGATGTCAGTATTTTCTACTGCTGAGTAATTCTATTGAATAAATATATATACACCACATTTTCTTTATCCATTCTTTGGTTGAGGGACATCTAGGTTGTTTCCAAGTTCTGTCTATTATGAATAACACTGCTATGAACATAGTTGAGCAAGTATCCTTGGGGTATGATTGAGCATCCATTGGATATATGCTCAAGATTAGAATAGCTGGGTATTGAGGTAGATTGATTCCCAGTTTTCTAATAAACTACCTTACCAATTTCCAAAGTGGCTGTACAAGGTTATGCTTCCATCAGCAGTGAAGGAGTGTTCTCCTAACTCCACATCATCTCCAACATAGGCTGTTATTAGTATTTTTGATCTTAGTTATTCTTACATGTATAAGAGGGAATATCAGTCATTTTGATTTGCATTTTCCTGATTGCTAAGTATGTTTAATATCTCCTTAAGTGTATCTCAGTCATTTGACATAATTCTGTTGAGGATTCTCTGTTTAAACTTGCACCCCATTTATTATTATTTATATTATTATTATTATATTATTTATATTATTCTTTATATATTTTGGAGATCAGTCCTCTGTCATATGTAGGGTTAGTGAAGAATTTTTTTTTCTAGGCTGCAATTTTATTTTACTGACAGTATCCTTTGTTTCACAGAAGGTCCCATTTATTAATTGTAGATCTCAGTGTCTGTGCTACTGGTGTTACATTTAGGAAGTTGGATCTCAACTTCAAAGACAGACATTACCTTAGAGTAAAGGGCTGGGAAAAACATTTTCCAATCAAATGGACCTAAGAAGCAAGTCAGTGTATCTATGCTAATATCTACCAAATTGACTTAAAGTAAAATTAATCAAAAGGGATGGAGATGGACTTTTCATATTCATCAAAGGCACAATCTATCAAGGTGAAGCCTCAGTTCTGAATATCTATTCCCCAAATACAAGGGTACCCCCATCTGTAAAAGAAATATTACTAAGATTTAAATCACACATCCAGTTGTGTGCTTCCTTACTCAGATATTTATTTTGTTTCTAAAGTACATTAGCAATTAATATCTAGGAAGTCCCACAGAAAAGACTACATGGCTTGAACTATGGGGGAAGATTCAAAGATCACAATTATTAAGACCCAATAGAGGAGTCCAAGGACTAAACACCCAGTTGTAAGTAGGATTGCAAGAGTCATCTGGCCCAGGTCTTCCATAAATGGAAGTGCAGAAGAAGCCCAAAACAAGCCAGGTTAGCTTCTCCCACTCTAGAGACTGGGAAAGTTGAGAGGCAAACAGTGGATAAGATATGACAATATGTGAACTTGGAACTTGGCAATTGACAACCCAAAGGGCCATTTAATCTTCCTGAAGTCCACAAGTACATATTCTGTGATTAAGTGTCAACAATGTGAAGCAATGTGTCTCACAAATACTCTATTCCTCTGTGAGTGTTTTATGAGAGCAAGCTTTTGTGAGGCCAGGGAACAGATCTTCAACTAACTGCTAATCTGATTGAACAATGGAATGGATTCTTACTTCCTTTTTCCTAGTCCTTGACTAAAGATCCATTATCTACAGGAAGTTTAGTCTGAGCTCATACTTCCCTACTTTCTAAACTTCTTTTTAACCTCAGATACTCCAAAAGGTATTCAAATAATCATTTCCAAGATGTTTAAAAGTTCATTCTTGCATTAATATAGAGTCAACGCAAATTGAAAATTTTATTTAACTCATTAATTGTGTTAAAAAGCTATTTACTCAATCCCAGCACTTTGGAGGCAGAGGCAGGTGGATCTCTGTGAGTTTGAGGGCAGCCTGGTCTACAAGAGCTAGTGCCAGGACAGGTTCCAAAGTTACAAAGAAACCCTGTCTCAAAAAAACACAAAAAATTACAATCTATATCATCTCCTCAAAGATATGTTGAGTCAATTCCCAGTGACTCATAATGTAATCTTTTTGTTATTGTTTTTCAAGATGGGGTTTCTCTGTCCTGGAACTCACTCTATAGACCAGGCTGGCATCAAATTCACAGAGATAGCCTGCCCCTGCCTCCCAAATGCTAGAATTATAGCCATGCGCCAACACTGCCTGGCTTTATAAAGTTATCTTATTAAACAGATTTACTGTTGATCTTATTAGTTAAAGTAAAGTCATAGCAGAGTAGGTGGACTGTTAACCCAATGTTTCTGGTGTCCTTTAAGGAAGACAGAGTGAATAAACATGGTGGCACTGGACTGTCACCATATCACTTGGGATGCTAAGGCAAGAAAATCATGAGTTTGAGGTCGGAGGGAGCAGCTAATTGATCATTATCTGCAAACATCAAAGAGAATTAAGGCAGGGCAGGTGAAAGGAGGAGGGAGGAACAAAAAAAAAGAAAGAAAAAGAAACCTGTGAAGGCAGAGAGCACAAAACTGCTGATTTCAGTGCAGGGACACTAGGAAATGTCTGGAAACAATCAGAAACTTAGAAAAGACTAGACTGTTTCAGAAGGACAACCATCCAATATGCTGAGGTTTGAAAAAAACGTGGTTGAAAAGATACACCTGCATTTCCTTAAGTCCCATAGTTTAGCGGTAACATTTCAGAGCAGCCATGCCTCCATGCTGTGGGAGTGCCTGGCTCACAGAGCATAGGAGACCTGGATATTTAGCATCATATTGGAAAGCCAAATAAAAGAACCTTGGATTAACATGTATGAGACATACAAGACTGGATTGTGTCCTGCTGGCAGGAAATCTATTATCATGAAGGAGAAAAATTTTTGGTTCTGGACAAGGTTAATACATGACCTCATAAAGCCTGAGCTTCCAATTAACAGGACACAGAGAGAGAGAGAGAGAGAGAGAGAGAGAGAGAGAGAGAGAGAGAGA
>LOEQ01003929.1:219495-229763 GCA_001685075.1 Bramus lutescens
GAGAGAGAGACTCACACACAGAAACACACACAGACACACACACAAAACAATCACACTGAAGTACATTCCGATAGAATGTGTAAATAATCCACAGTGAGCCATGATGACAATTACTCATTATTGTCCCCAGTTCATATGGCTTATTTTCGGCATCTGTGTATAGGGTGTGTGTGGGGGGGTTATATGCCCATATATACTCATGGAGATGCTGGGGGAGAATGTTGTGTGTCCTGTTCTATCATTCTGCCTTATTTTTGCCATGGGTTCTTACTGAAGCTGGAGCTAGGCTGGAAATGAGCAAGCACGGTGACTGTCCTACATCTGGTTTTCCATAGCAAGGAGGTCACAGGTGTACTTAACCATGCCTGGCTTTCATGTGGATCTTCAGAATTCACACTCAAGTCCTCATGCTTATGTAGAAAAACTCTTACTACTGTGCCATCTCATCAGCTCCCTCTCAAATTATTTCAGCCAAGTCTCTTACGCTTATCTGCCTTGATCTCAGAATTTAATAGACAGCTGCCTATCCTAAAGTTAACTCCTGTTCTGCCTACCTGTCCAATCTACACATATGAATCTCCTCAGCTGGTCTAGCAATATCAGGGCTGTGCCTGGTCCCAAGAATGACGGAGCTCCCTGCATTTTAGTGTGAGCAGCTCTTCCACAGTTCTGTTCTCAGCCAGACTGCAGGCTTAGCAAGATGCAGCACATTCCACGGAAAAACAAACAAACAACAGGACCCTGTGACAGAATCGGGAAGGAAATGCAGACTGTAATGTGAAAACTTAGCTGCTTTGTTTCCCTTGGAAACACAGAAAGATGGAATGAAATATGTTCCCTCATCTGCTTTGAGGGTGTAAAGATTAAATTCATCCTGCCTTCCAACCACGGAAACAGATCCTTCCCTGCCAAAAGTTTAATTAAATTCGGATTTGAGAAATATTTTGGGTATGTGGTCAGCATAGGCATCACCTTATGTGGCAAGAACATTTGCCAAGAATGGAAGTGGGTACCATGTACCCAAAGTGGAGTTGGAGGTTTCCTACATGCTGCAATCAACCCTTTAGCAGAAGGACTGAAGGGGGCTAGAGCGTGGTGCAGAAGAAACCAAGAAGTGCAAGGGGTACTTGAGCAAGGTGGACTGGAAGAAAGACTCCTGGATTAGAAGTAACTGGCTGACAAAGCATCATTACTTCAAAAAATGTCCAATCAACATGTACCGATGAAGTGTCTGCCTTGTCAAAGTGAACTGCAAGGGGTCAGAGGTGGGCTGCAGTTCATGGGTAGAGCATTTGTCAGTGTGTGTGATGCCCTACGTTTAATCCCAAGTACCAAGAGATGAAAAACAAAACAACAAAAACAAGCATGGAATCGCTAACTCTGAGAAAGGTACGTAAAACTTCCTCATGACCACAGGAGTTTCTGACAACGGGTCTAAACAAGTTTGGGTGCCTGCAACTGGGGTAACATTCAGTGAGCCCTCAGGACAGCAAGGAGATTTCTATTTTAAAGCTGAGAGCAGGGCAGAATCAGTCTACTTATCCCCCCCCACTTCTAAGTCAGTCAGCGCAGAGCAAAATGAAAAATTAACATCTAAGAATCTGTCTGTATATTATATCATGGGCAGTGCCTGCCAGAGAGAAGGATTTCTCCTGTCCAGTGTAAAATGGACAGAACCAGATTTTCCTGGCTCTCAGCTATGGCAAATGATTAGATGTATGCTTTAGCTTGGTAAGAGTCATGCAGTTTCATTTCCTGAAAGGACAAGAGATTAAAATTCACCAGATAAGGCGTTTGTGCTTGGAGAAATGCTGTAACACTATGCATCCTGCTTGAAGAAGAAAATAAAAACAACAACGACAACAACAAAACAGACTTCTGGTCACTAAGAACAAGGACAAGAATTGAAAGGAAGTGTCATTTTTGAGTGTGGTATTGAATTAAAAAAATCAATGCCAAGAAAGAAAATACCATAATACATACAAATATTGCCAGTGATCTTCTTTCAAAGATGAGGTGACATCTTATCAGTCACTCCTACCTGATCAAAAGGGCTCTTTTGTACCTGCATCACCACCAGCTGATAAAGATAAAACCACAGCCACTCACTCTGTCGGGTTCCTCCCTACAAGACGGAGCTGAGATAGCCTGAATTTTCTAATTTGTTCTTCAATTTAGCCACCTGAAGTTCAGACCATTCCTTCTTAGGTGATGAAGACAGACAGACTATGGTGATGGTTGCTATGCAATGGGTAAATGGGAAATCAAGTAGAAGCCGATCTGGCCACAAAGTCCCTGTGTTTCAGGAATGACTGTAACACTCTTCCTCTGCATACTACCAGATGATGAATAAACAGCTGAAGGGTGGAAACATGAACTAGAGAGAGAGTCTAACCACAATTAGAGGAACTCCTGATCTTAACGACTAAGGTCCTCTTCACATGGGTCTTGAACGCACACTAATTTTCATTCCCACACCATTGGTTTCCTGCCTTGAGATCCGAATTTCGCTAGAACATTCTCAGTGAGACAGACTTGGCCAAAGCTGTCCTAATGCAGGCTGTAGAGCTGGATCAATCAGAAGCCCATGGGGATCAGTATGGAGAGGAAGTGTCTGAGCTCTGTGCCTTAGTCAAGCAAGGAGAGGGGACATTTTCTGCTGTGTCTTCCATGTGAGTTACTTCCAGAGAAGTTAGTCTGCCGTCATATACCCTTAATCGTCTGAGAATTTCTTACTCTGAGAATTTATCTAGAAGCTTTTAAAAAGATTTATGCCCCTGGTAGCCCTAGTCTCTCTTGCCTGCTCTGTACTTGGGGTTTTGTCTTCCTGGTTGGTCCTTGCCTGATGTGGGATTTCCCCTCTGTATGTTGTGATTACCATTAATGCATAAAGAAAACTGGCTTGGCCTGATAGGGTAGAACAGAACTAGGTGGGGAAAACTGAACTGAAGGCTGGGAGAAGGAAGGCAGAGTTAAAGAGAAGCCATGGAGCCACTGCCAGAGACAGATGTGCTGAAACTTTGCTGGTAGGCCATGACCTCGTGGTGATGCACAGATTAATGAGATGGGTTAAATTAAGATGTAAGAGTTAGCCAATAAGAAAGTAGAGCTAATGGGCCAAGCTGTGATTTAAATAATATAGTTTCTGTGTGATTATTTTGGGGCTAAGTGGCCGGGAACGAACAAGTGGCCTCCTTACAACACTTGCCATGGAATAAAATACCAAACATCCAAGTTGTAGTTCCCCTAGCTGCTGAGCTTCCCCCTAAAAACACAAAGGAAAGGTCATTTTATAAGTATGGGCAAGCATCCTTGGGCACACCTTGGTTTGAGCAGGTACACATGTGAGTGTATATGCATGTAGAGGCTGGAGGAAGACCCCTACCACTGTCTACCTGCCTTTGTTTCTGGGACACTTTATCTCTGGTCTGGAACTAACCAAAGAGGCTAAGCTGGCTGTCCAACCTGCTCCAAAGGCCTTCCTGCCTCTTCCACGTCCCTGGGGCTAGGATTATAAACAAAGACACTGTGTCCAGCTTTTTTTTTTTGTATTTGGGGGTGCTCTAAAGGTTAAACTCTGGTTCCTATGCTTAGAAGGTGAGCACTCAACCTACAGAACCATTTCCTCAGCCTGGAAATTCTTTTGATTCTTTCATCTATATGTAGGTCTGAGTGGCATCCACTCTGTCAGCCGTGTGTGCTCCCATCACCACAATGGAAATAGGTACAATCTAGGAACCAGAGATGATTTCCACCTCGCCAGAGCCGTGAATGCATATGTATATGCTATGAGTTACATCCATTCACCTCACAAACAGGACATTCCCATCACATATACAAATCGTTCAAAACTTTTAAAAGATAGTATAACAGGAAGGTCACTCTGATTTCTGTCAAACTATTGTTCTTGGTTTCTAAGATGCAGAAGGGTAGAGGGCTGCCTGGATTTCAAAATGAGGCTATGCCAGCATGGCTGTGGGTTGCCTCTCAAAGGCTGGGCATACTGCAGCCAGGTCCTGGCCTCATCCTGCAGGTTTGTCAGTCTGTGATAGGGACAATCACTGGACTTAGTTCATGGACTTTTGCAAGTATTCAGTAAAGCTGTATGTGAGAAGTGGTTCAGAAGATACAAGGAACAGTGTGGTTTCAAGTAGAGGGGTCAACACTACCATTAGAACAAGTAACAGCAGCAGGATAAATGTAATATTAGTGGTGTTGATCACGTCACCAGCAATGGTGCTCTTACAGAAAACAAGATGACTGGTATTGGTGATGCACGACTTTAATCCCAGCACTTGGGAGGCAGAGGCAGATAAATCACTACGATTTTAAAGCAAGCCTGGTCTACAAGAGCTAGTTCCAGGACAACCAAAAAAAAAAAAACAAAGAAAGAAAGACAGAAAAAAAGAAAAGAAAGGTACAAGTTACAAAAGTTAGGCATATTTTAAAGACAAGTTAACCCCAAAATATAAATATCACGCTTAGAAAGTATACATATTTGTATATTTTTAATATGTTTAGCTTTTAGCTATGAATATCAAATAGTATATTACCCTGAAGTAAGAACTCACAAAACTAATTAAGATGCTCTTCATGTATTTATTCCTTGAAGACACTAATTCTAGAGAATTGCTTATATTTCCCCCTTTTTCTTAATCCATTTAAGAATATAAAATATGGATGGACCGCTCAGAGATCCTACTAACAGGAGCTATAAAGTAGAACAACTTGTTTTCAAATTTAATTTGGATCTATGTGTCTACCTTTGTTCCTAATACAGTTTCTAATGGAGCCCTAATGCTCTGATTTTCTATTCAGAAAATATCAAAACATCTATAATATGCAAATCAAGGAAGGAGCACAGGAGGTCACCTGGGGAAGGTTTGTTTGTCATATAGCAATATTTTTTTAGAAAATCTCTGGGGTCCTCAAGTATCACTATTTTACAAATAATTCACCCACAGATAAACAATAACAAAAATCCACCAACTTATCCTTATATTTCAAACTAAAATTAAATAGGATCAATTTCAGTTCAAAGCCTGCTTAGACCTCATTTCTGTCACTATCCTAGCTTGTACTGTGTGTGGGCTGACTGAAGAGTAGAGGTCATTTATCTTCACAAACATCTTGGCAATGTGCCCAGATGGGTAAACCACCATAGGAAGGTTCAGTTAATTTTCATTTCCACGGGCTAAGGGACTACTCATAATGCCTCCTACCAGCCCCATTGCAGGTCAGTCAGTCTCAAGGAGTTGGAAAGGTTGTTTCCAAATAAATACAATGAGAGTTAATATGAAAGATGGTGAAAGATGAGACACACAGATGGGAGGACGAATTATCCTTTCTCCAAGGGATCTAAAGAACTCCGGACTGAATCCTTGTTCACATTGCCAGGTTGAGTGAACAGAAATCCCTTTCTTTGTTCATTGAACAAATACACTCTTGGCTTAGACCACATGCTAAGACCGCTTTTGGGTGCTAGGAATTACAATTAGGAACCAGTTTAGAGGAGACTCTTACTTAGCTTAAAGCATATTTTAGGGAAGGCAGAGAACAAACAATTAATGGTAACTTCAGTCACTCACTGGTTCTGGTGGCACATAATTAGAATCCCAACACTCAGGAGGCTGAGGCATGAGGATTGCTAGTTCAAGGACAGCTGGGGTTACAAATGTAGATCATTTCTGAGGACGAAAATAGCCAAGCATCATTCCAATGAATGTGAGTGAAAATAATATAGAACCTCTAGAGGAGTAAAAATAAAACTTGATGGGTGGAAATAAACTTCACAAAGGAAGCGACACTTGAAAGTCAAATCATGGGATAAATAGAATTTGGCCAAGTGAGAAGGAATTTTGAGTAGAGGAAACCTGCATAGCAAGAAACTGGAGGAGTCAAAATGGTTACTTCTCAGGGAGAGTTATTCACCATGATGAGAATTATTTCATTTCAATAGTGTCTTCCTTATGTGTATGTCTGCGCATAATACACATGCAGTGCTGTAGATGGCCAGAAGAGGAAGTCAAATCCCTTGGAGCAGGAGTGAGAGAAGGTTGTGAGCATTCATGTGGGTGTTGGGAACCGCACCTGAGTGCTCTGGAATTGCAGCCAGGGCTCCTAACCACTGACCCATCTGGTCAACCCCTATTATTACTCTTGTTGAAGGTTATTTTCATTGATCTCCTCTAACAGAATTGCTCAAGGATGGATGATAACACACTCCTACAATCTCACCACCCTAAAGGCAAAGGCAGCAGAATCATGACTTTGGAGCCATCCCTGGATATATCAGGAGAATCTGTTTCAAAAAAGAAACAGTAGACACCGTCACTGACCTGCTGACTCAGAATCTTTCTGTCTGGAGAATGAGAAAGGAGTTTTCTAAGTAGCACTTGGTAATTCGGTACAGTCCAATAGTGTGTGCCCAGCAAGTATAAGGAAGTATGGCCAGAGAAAGGCATAGGGAAATGACAAATTTAGGGTAACCTCATCCTGAGCAGAAAGAAATTAGGAAGGCATGAGCACACAAAAGGTGAGGCAGGGCCTGAGGAAGAGGGGACAAGGAAAACAGGTCCAGAAAACCTTCCAATCTCACAGCTCAGCTTCTCAGATCATCATGGGCTTTATTTTCCTAGAGTTCCCACAACAATGTTTCATGAGGTTGGGTTTCTCAAACAAAGGAAGTTTCTCTTACAATTCAGGAGATCTGAAGGACAGTAGCAACATGTGCTGAGGGCTGGTTTCTCCGGAGGACCCATCTCTTGGCTGCTCTTCCCTCTGTGTGCCTGTAGCCTAATCACTATTTCTTTCAGAAACACCATTCATTAATCAGATCAGTGCTAACCCAAATCACCCCACTTAAACTAACACTTCTATGGAGGCCCCGTCATCAAATGCAGCCATGTTCCCAGCCAATGAAGCCTGGAAATTCAACAGAGGGATTTGCAGTGGGAAGGGGCAAAAGGCCACCCACCACCCATCTCCCATCTTATAATTGCTTCCTTTCATTTCCCAGCATCCGAGGTTTTAGATCCCAGAGGAGGATCTACCCACTTTGATCATAGCTCTCCACGTGAGAGGTTCAGATCCCAGAGAAGGATCTACCCGTTTTGATCATAGCTCTCCAGGTGAGAGGTTTAGATCCCAGAGGAGAACCTACCTGCTTTGATTGTAGCTCTCCACGTGAGGTCAGCCAGTCTTTTTTTTGTGACTCCAGGCTCCTTCAGAAGTGCATGGTTAGAAGACCCAGCAGGTGATGTGGCTATCCTTCTGCAGGATACTCATCCCTAGGGAACTTTCTGGGTCAGTCGTGAAGGTTCAGGCTCACCCGTGTCCTGTCATCCTAGATTTTGTTACTGTCCTAATTCAAATAACCGAGACTCTCTTGCTAGCTTCTGCAGTCTTGATCAGGCATTCCTCATCTTAGCATATTTGACTTTTAAATGTAGTGACTGGCCCGGATGACACATTTAAGTAAGAGAAAATTAATACTCAACTCAAGAAAACTGGATTCCCAGTTATACTCTCATAGAAGATAAGTATTTGGAAATTGGATTACTAATTAACAAGGAAATTGTTTAAACAGGAAAAAAAATTAACAGTTCAACATTGAGAAGACAGAGTCGAAACATGCCATTCAGTCCTAAAGCTGTTCTTTACAACATGAGAACAAAACATGATGATGTCATGTTGAATGGATTGTTGGAACATAAACCACTTTTTTCCTAACTACAAACAAGATAAAATTCTAATGAGTCACTGACACAATTTTGCAATTCAGCCAGTTCTGCATGAGACAAATTAGTCTCCAATTTAAAGCTAAAATATAGTGACAGGTTTTAAAAATGCTTAAAGATCCCTGGCGGGCCCACAGAGCTAGTCCCGTGGCTGGTGCATGGCGGGCCCAGGCTGATGCAAGATCTCATGCAGCTGGTGGCGGGTGTGAGCAAACAGTGGGTAGAAGTCACATAGACACATTGTACAGAATAGAATTGGGTATTTATTACTTAAAGAAGGGGGAAAGAAAGGGGAGAGAGTGAGAAAGGGAAGAGAGAAGAAGAGGAGAGAGACAGGGAGGGGCCCCAAGAGAGAGAGACATGCGAAAGACAGAGATCCAAGATGGCGGGGAGGAGGGCAGGGTCGCCAGGAGTGGGTGTGGCTTGCCTCTTAAAGAGATAAAAACCATAACAACAGGAACTTTAACCACCCACTCAGGTATACTTTGTTTTGATGGTGATGTTTTTACTTTAAAACGATCAGTGGAAGAAGCTGTTTCCAATCTAGACACAGAATGTAGGAGAACATAATAGCCTCCCCTAGCTGCCAGATGCAAGAATTCACCTGGGTCCTGACACATGAAGATGAGAGGCCATGACACGAAACACCAGTATAGTCTGGGGATGCCATGTTTGACTGGACAGAGCCCTTTGCTATTACACTCTTTATGCCTGGCATCTAAACGATAGCTGAGAGATGAGGTATTAAGAGATACCAGGAGAAACCAGCCCTTCCCATACCTTCCTACTGTCCTTCAAGTCTCCCAAATTGTAAGAGAAACTTTCTTTGTTTGCAAAACCCAGCACCATAATACTTTGTTGTGGGAATTCTAGGAAAACAAAGACCATTCAAAACAACAAGCACCAAAAGTTCACCAGGGAAACATGAGTCACTACATTCTTGGAGTAGGCCTCAAAGTTCAGTCCCTGAAACAACAGTACCGAAGCTCCTGGACCCCATCAGAAAGTCAATGTCTCGGGCCTATCCTAGGTGTTTTGGGGAAGAAGAACTAAACATTTGAGAGACAGCAACCTGTCTTATTAAGTCCTCAAGAAAATTTTGACTTTAAGTTTTAGAACCAAAATCAGAACCAACCCTTAGGGCTCTTTAAGATACATCTGGCCTTAAAAAGAGAAGAGGATGGGCAGGGAGATGCAAAGAGAGACAGAAAGGGAAGAGGAAAATGGTGGGCAGAATGTGGGTCACTGAAAGAGAACAAGGAGGGCACACTGCAGGCTTTCTGTGTGTGCTGACATAACATAAGCGCTTGATTTCCATTTCCTGTGGTAGGGCTCCATATGTGTCTCCTGCATTGGTTAAATGAGAAGCTCCATAAGGAAGAGAGGGCTTGTTTTTGCTCACAGTTGGAAAGGATAGAGCCATCATGGTGGGGGAAGGGGTGAGTGTTGGAGAGGTGCAAGGCTGTGCCTATGGAAGAAGCTTTAGTCTGCTTGCTTCCATCTGAGTGGATCAGCAGTGAGGGAAAAGACGACATTGATGTGCAGTTGGCTTTCTTCTTTGTTCCTTTTATCGAGTTTGGTACTCTAGTTTGAAAAGCGATGGTGCCTGTATTTAGAGAATCTTTTGCTCTTAGTTTGTCTCTCTGGGAAAGCCTTCACAGACAAACCCAATGGAGTACCTCATTCACCTCCTACGTGTTTTGCAAGCCAATCAAGCTTTCAGTTGACATGAAGCATCTTTGCTTTGGTTGTGAGAGTTCTCTTTCTGACAATTTTGTTAAGTTTTCTAAAACTACAGTTATAAACAATACCCTCTTTAGAAGAGAAAGGTGATGCTTAGTGCTTAAGAAGTCCTTTGCTCCATCATCCTCTGACCTCACCCTCCATCATCCTCTGACCTCACCCTCTCCTGTGGATCCATGGGAATGAACCCTCCAAAACCCTGGGTCATTCTAAAATATTCTGTCTGTATTCACAGGATAGCTGAATAACATAAACTCAAGCTTAGATGCCAACCTGTGCTACAGAATTTTTTGCCTAGTAACACTTTCTCAAGGACACCATGTAGTATCTATGTGGACTCCTTAATCCAAAGCGTAACCTAGTCTCAGAAGTATGGGAAGGTACTGGACCCAGGAAATGTTGACTGGGATATTGATACTTGAACATTCTAGTATCAAAAAAGTTGCAAATAAGGATAGGAATTTGTGTGTATGAATTATCCCACAATTGTAGGATGAGGGCCTGCTTGTTCATCAGGGCTGCCTGGCTAGCTTATACCCAAAATAACCACACAGAAACTGTATTAATTAAATCACTGCTTGGCCCATTATCTCTAGCCTTTTGTTGGCTAACTCTCATATCTTGATTTAATCCATTTCCATTAATCTGTATATCCCCAAGTGGCAGTGGCTTACTGGGAGAGATTCAGCATGTCTGACTCTGGTGGCTCCATGGTGTGTCCCTCACTCTGCTTTCTTCCTCCCAGCATTCAGTTCTGTCTTCTCTGCCTACCTAAGTTCTGCCCTA
>LOEQ01003929.1:242521-258293 GCA_001685075.1 Bramus lutescens
TACCTACCTACCTACCTACCTACCTGCCTACCTAAGTACTTACCTACTTAACTTCCTACCTACCTAACTACCTACATACCTTCCTTCCTTCCTTCCTTCCTTCCTTCCTTCCTTCCTTCCTTCCTTCCTTCCTTCCTTCCTTCCTTCCTTTATTATTCATTTATTGAGACATATCTCTCACTAGTCTGCAATTTGCCAGGTAGACTGGGCTAGACAGGCTGTCTACTGAGCCCTTGACTCTGTTTCCCTGCCTCCCTGACACTGGAGTTACAAGTGTGCATGCTCAACACAGTTTTTGCATACATGGATTAGGGGACTAAATTCAGTCCTCATGCTGACAGAGAAAGCACTGTCCTGACAGAGCTCTCACTCCAGTGATTACTATGTAATTGCAGGAAAACTTTGTCAACCCTGAGTTGAAGGAGTAACCACTAAGTTAGACTGATTAAAAACCATGCTTCCATCTTTCGCTGCTCCATTCCCACTATCAAGAGGAAAGAGACAGGCGTGCCAGGTAATAATTCAGTGTGGCTGCAGCAACATCTCGGGAGCACTCCGGCGTTCAGGTCAGATATGTCTTTTTTCATGTCACTCTCACACTAATCTGGATGTCATTATTAGTGTTGACATCTTGCAAAGGAAGAAGCTGCAGTCTAGAGAGTTTAAATAACTTGTGTGGTTAACAGTCCAGCCTCACTTACCTCCTCCAAACTTGTTGATTTCCCAGGCGTCATTCAATTCCTGATTTGCTGATTTATCAATTATAGCGGTCAGGCAACACCACTTGGAAATAAAATACAATGGCAACTGAACCACACAATCATCTTGGGCAGTTCTAGTATTCTGTCTAGTGTTATTATAAAACCATAACAAAAGGAACTTGGCTAGGAAAGGGTTTATATGGCTTACACTTACTGAAGCACAGGAAGTCAGAGTAGGGGTTCAAGTAAGGAATTGAAGCAGTGACTGTGAAGAAATTCTGCTTACTGGATTGCTCCTTATGGTTTGCTTAGTTAGCTTCCATGTACAGGCCAAGCCTTCCCCACCAAGGAGTTGCATTACCCACAATTGGTTGGGCCCTCACATATTAATCATCAATCAAGAAAACGTCGCACATGCATGCCTATAACCTGATCGAAGCAATTACTCTTACTATATATGTATAGGTTTGTGTCAAGGTAACTAACCAGTATAGTCAACTAAGATAACACATGGACTGAGACTGATGCTCTTAGTATAGCCTTGCTTCTGTATGTTTTCAAGCACGTAAGTCACTGAGGAAATGCATATGTCTATTAGATGAATTTAGCTATTCTACAAAGCATATAATCAGAATATCACATTGTATGCCATAATTAAATATTAATTGTATTAGAAAATAGATACAAATGAAACAATCTATGTCAATGGACAAGCACAGTTTTAAATGCCAGTAGAAAGGAAGAAGTTTGAGCTAGGGACCTTGCATGGGACCAATCTAGTCCCTCTGCATGTGTGTGACAGGTATGTAGCTTGGTTTGTTTGTTGGGCTCCCAGTGGTGGGATCAGGACCTATCCCTGGCCCTTGAATTGACTTTGGGGAACCTATTCCTCATGCTGGGTTGCCTTGCCCATCCTTGATGCAGGGAAAAAGCCTTGTCCTGCCACAACTTGGTGTGCCATACTCTGTCGATGCCCATGGGAAGCCTGTTCCTTTCTGAACAGAGACAGAGAAGTAAATGAGGACATGTAAGGTAGGGGGAGGGGATAAAAGAAGAGGATGGGGTGAATCTGTAAAATAAATAAATTTTTTGTAATTAATAAAAAAGAAGTTGGAATTCACCAGTAATTTTTCAGATTATCAAACACTGGAAAGCCACAGAAAGCAACAATATATAAAATCTCCTGAGTTAAAAGATCCAAGTTTGAACTTGTTCTCCAATCTTTAATAGCCAAAGAACTTAATGGAAAATGCCTCCCTCCCTCCTGGACTTGAAATGGGGTAATGATTGGCATCTATCTGATGATGCCTACGGACAGGTATGAGAGCCCATACAATCACTATAATCATTGTGCCCACAGAACCAGGCACCTGCACAATTAATAGAAGTTGTCAACCGGTATTGTTATCAGCGTATTAGGAATCAAATTCACATTTGAATGTTGCAGAGGAAAGAGCAGAGCCTGGGGTGGGAGAATGCAGATGTGAACCAGAGAAAGGAGTCTGGAAGCAGGAGTGGGTGTCTGTTTGCTAAACATAAAAGGGAGAACAGAACCTGAGGAGCAAAGGCTGAGGGGGAGACATGGCAGAGGCAGCAGGTGAAGCACAGAAGATCTCTAGCTGTGAGGACAGGAAGACATTGAAATCCAAACATTAGACGGGGCCAGATTATCCTTAACTGAGTCTAGGACTTTCTCCCACAAATACAAGGAAGCTTCTGGAAGATGGTAAGCCAGGAAGTGATGTAAATGTGTCTCTAATTTAAGAGGGAAGTTGGCAGCAGAATGAGAGATGGACTGTGGTTGGTAGGAGCTGTGAGAAGAGCCGTAACAAGGTTATTCCTATTCTTCTAAAGCAGGTAAAGGATAATAAGAAACCCAGCTGAGACTGTGAATTAAGAACACGGGAAGGAAGGTGGATGGTAGAGGTATTTGGAGACAGAAAGAAAAACCGCAAATACTTTTGGAACTTGGTAGTTTGAGGAAATTGAAGACTTCAAATTGACTCTGAATTGTTCTGTCTTCTGGGTTAAAGGTCTGCTAAATACCATTACCTGAGACAGGAACATTCAGGAAGTATATTAACAAATGAAAGTTCAAATTATTTGAGGTTAGCTATTTGTGTCGTCCTCTCAAGGACTTATCTCATCATTGTCGAGTGTCACTGAGGCTGATTTTCTCCTACAGAAATGTAAGGAATTCAGGATTAGCTGCACAGTGTTCTTAACATCCATGCCTTAGCATGGTTATTCATATAGCCCAGTGAGAAACAGGGTTCTAACCTCCCATCGAAAAGTTCCCACTCAGGAACATAACTCATCTATACACATGTCTTAGTTAGGGTTTCTAGCGCTGTAACAGAATACCATGATCAAAAGCAGGGTGGAGAGGAAAGGACTGATTTTCCTTAAAGTTTTGCACCACACTCCATCACCAATGGAAGTGACAAGTGATGGCAGGAGCTGACACAGGGCAGAGCCCTGGAGATTGGAGCTGGTGCAGAAGCCAGGAAGGAGTACTACTCACTGGCTTTGCTCTCTTGGCTTGCTCAGCCTCCTTCCTTATAGCATCCAGAGGTGGTGCTGTCCACAGTGAACTAGGCTCTCCCAAGTCAATCACTAATTAAGGAAGTGCACCACAGACTTGCCTACAGGTCAGTCTGGTAGGACATTTTGTCAATTGAGGTGCCATTTTCCCAAATGACTCTCGTGTATGTTGATATAAAAACTACACATACACACACACACACACACACACACACACACATACACACACCACTGCACCTACTACAGGGTGTCACACAGAGAAATACTTACTAAATCCTACTGACTAGTACTGGAATTCAATGCAAAAACGCATTGTGAACATTGCACATGTGCTTACGTGTGTGTGTGAATAGGTATATATGCATATGTAGGGCCCCCTCTGTGTGTGTATAGGTGTGTGTTAACATGTATGCTCAGGAGTGTATGAGCACATGATACTGGGGATCAAACCCAGGGCTTTGTACATGCTAGGCAAACATTCTACCACTGAGTCAAATCCCCAGCCCAAGTACACTTACTTATTAAATGTCACTTTCAAAGTTATCAATGATCATTGTCCAAGCCCTGAAGAGATGACTAAGGAATGATATCTCAAAGGGAAAGGGCATGAAGACATTTCCATGAATTCAGGCACTGAGTGATCCATCTATATTTTAGAGATAACATATGATATTTGGTAGCCTGAAGCTGCTTCCCCATCAGTCTCTGAATGTAGGATCGATGTTTGATCTCTGGCCGAAGCTTTCCATGCTCTTCACAATTGATATCCCTCCTGTCTTTGTTTATTTCTTCCCAGGCCCTGGCACCATGCTTTAATCCCACAGCACTGGATATGATGATGGTCATCTCAGCCATCTAGGGGTCTTTTATTTACTTCTTTGCATTCTTTAACTCACATTTCCTATGCTCTCCCCTTCCATGTGCTCCCCTGAGCCGCAGTTTCACACATGGGCATCTCTTATCACAAAGGGAAGTGGGGTCTTATTGAAAACAGTCTAGTAAATGCTTCATAGCGTGTGTGTGTGTGTGTGTGTGTGTGTGTGTGTGTGTGATGTCAGTACTTAGAAGCCTGAGGCAGGAGGATACTGAGTTCAAGGGTAGCCCATGCCATACAGTGAGACTTTCCTCAAAACAATAACAACTAACAAACAAAACACAATTTGATGTTTATAATATAACACCTGCTGGGAGTGTTTAAGACAAGAATCTCGAAAATATTTACAATACTGACCCAAAGTGTATATTTTAAGTGAGTAAGTACATCATTTTCAGGAAAGACCAACGTGACAGGAATGTGACCTAGATATGATTATTAATTTTCATTTTTGATTGTAAGACACAGGCACTGACCAAGGGAATGATTTATTTAAATAGTGTATATGCAGTATTAGCAAAAGAAATAGGACAGAGGAACGAATAATCTGCGAATTTTTTCCTAAGAATATTTACCTGAATGTTTGGTCCTCTGTCAGTGTCTGAACTCAGTAAGAGGATGAGAAGAACACCAATTGTCTGACAGTGGCAGGAGACTTTGTACTCCAGAGTAAAGATTTCCTAATGGGGAAATCTGTCGGCCTTGTGCAAATACACAAAATCAGGCATTCCTGCAACAGTGCACAACCACTGCCAGGCAGCTGTGAGGCAGGCTGAAAGCACTTGCAGGCATCCATGGAGGCTGGCAGCGACACGCTAGGAGATCCTCTTCACTCTGTCCATTCTGAGGGCCCCATTCAATCAGGATGCCTGCTCTTCAGGAGACTGGCACGCTCATGCAAACTGCCACCGCTCTGAAGTACTGTTGTAAGAGGACCATTATTTTAAATGGATTGAGGCCACACAGTCCCCAATTTCAGTAGCTCCCTATCAAGGAACCCACCTACCACATTCCACGACACCTGCAGAAATGAGAGAGGGGCTCCATGCAGAGGTCATTTTACCCCTCTTCAGCAAGCTAAGGATGTACAAACTGACAGGTATTTGAGATGATGTGGTATCATCCTAAACCCTAGGATATATCGATGATGACAGGAAAGATGGGAAAAAGGCAAAGAAACTGAGGCAAAGGCTAAATGCAACACACTTGTAGAAGAAGAATATAAGGTGTGAGCCAAGCTTTTGAGTTCAACAAAACTAAAAGTAGACTCTGGTCAAACCTACTAGGCATAAGGTGTGTATCAGTGCTAGATCTCTTGCCTAGCAAGCATATAGCCCTAGATTAGATTCCCAGCTCCATAAAGGTAAACACATAAATGAATTAATGAATGAATAACTAAAAAAAGATATTGTCAGTGATACAAATAGCAGAGAGATAATAAATGGATGCTGTTTTAAACAACAAAATGCATAACAATTTGTTACTATAACAGTAGAATTTTTTGCAGATTTTTTTATTCACTCACAAACAGCAAAGCTGTGAGGCTTATTCTAATTCATCCTCCTAATATGTACAGTTGAAGCACCTGACCAACATAGACATATGGTTGTAACATTTACAAGAACTAAGCCCACGTTAAAGAACAAAAATGCTTCTGCTCCTGTGTGTCCAGCCCAGTTGGAGATATAAATATTAGACATTCATATATACATATTCAGTGGAAGGCTATGATTATTAAAATGGAGAGGAAGTGCACTTGGCACTAAGCCAGCCTGCAGCGGAGGTGATAGTAAAGAACTATGCCAAGGAAAATGAAGATACACTAGCATTCAGGCTGAGGGCTGTAGTGCTATTAAAAGAGGAACATGAAGGTACAGAGCCTGGTGACAGAGAAAAGCAAAATCTGGAATGACAGGGAACACAGGCGTGTGAGACCCTGAAGTGCTGAGATGCACAACAATGGTCATGTCGTGAGGTTCTGTGTGCTTTTCTAACGAGTTTTTATAAAGAAATTGAAACATACATCATGTTCCAAATGGAGAGGCATTATTTGTCGATTAATAGCACACAAACTGTCATGGACATGCAATTTATAGCCAAGATGTTCCTATGTATCATTTACCTTATTCCCGTCTATGGCTAAAGGAACTGAGAATAAAGTAGCCCTTCAAATGCCAGGTCACTCACAGATTTTTTTTAAAAGGCCAAATTTGGTATTCTATGATTTAAAATTATTCATTAACAAAGGGGGAATAGTAATTTGTTTTCTTGTTTTTGATGGTTCAATAGTATTTTGTTTTCTTGTTATTGTTTGATTTTATAGTGTGTGTGTGTGTATGTGCCTGCATTTGCGTGTGTGTGTGTGTGTGTGTGTGTGTTTGAAACAGGATCTCAAGTATCCCACACTGGCCTCCAACTGACTACGTAGTTGAAGAAGACTTTGAACTTTTGACGCCCAGCCTCTACCTCCTGAGTGCTGTGATTACAGCTATGTATCACCACAGCCACTTCACAAGATACTGGGTAGCAAACCCAAGTTTCTTACATGTTAGGCAAGCACTCTACCAACTGAACTAAAACCCCAGCTCATGGAAACTATAAATCAATGCAAATAGAAAGACCAGTAAGAATCTGCTAAATAAATAAGAAAATAAATGCCTGCCTTTCTTGACTAGGAAGATCAAATGATAACTGTGAATGCACTTGGTAAAGAGAAAAAAATTTCCACAAATACAGATATCTGCTGCAATGAAGCCAATGATATCTTCAGATAAGGGGAGACTGCTGATCTCTCTGGCAATAGAAATTAGTCCTGGCAATGGGCCAGAATAGGTTAGTGATGAAAGTCATGGAATTTTTATCCACAGGTGCACTTGCATTAAGAACAGCAGCTACCTGCTATGGATGGATTAATAGGACACCAGCACAATGGCTACAAACTATGCTAAATATTGCATTCTGAACCCCAGGTTTCCAGATGAACTTGCTCCAACCTGAATAAGACGTGAATCACTGTTCTAGGAAGCATTAATGCAGTACTTGGGGAAATAGTTGAATTAAAATCTCCCCAAAATTGCATCCAAATTTAACATTTAAAGAAAGTATTTAGGTTTCATATTTTTCACAGGATGTTTTCTTGAAAAGCCAAGAAAATTCTGTTTTTCTGGGGACTCTCTGATATTTCAGCTCAAGCCAAGAAGGCCGACTAGAGAGACTCACACCATGGAACAGATTCCAAATTACTCATGAGCAAGCCTTGGAGCCTAAGAGACCTGTGCTTCTAGCTCCAACTCTCCAAAATTAGTGGGAAACTTAGTGACTTCCTGATACTCAGTTTTCCATGAGCACCATGGGAAGAGCAAGATAACCTAACACACAGCTGTGCTTCATGCCACTCCCAGTACGTAGAACTCATTGGAAAATGCTTTTACCACTCTGTAATGTGGTAGTTTGAATAAGAAATGCCCCCCATGGCCTTGCATATTTTAACACTTGGTCCCCAGTTGATGGCACTATTTGGGAAGGTTTAGGAGGTATATGTAGCCTCAGTGGAGGAAGCATGACATGGTGGACAAACTGTGGGCACTTCCTGTTGACTCAGCTTGGTTCTCACATTTGAATGTGTGAGCTCTGAGCTCTCTGTCTCCAAAGCCACACTTGCTGCTTGCTTCCATGCTTTCCACCAGAGTGGACTCTTCCCTCTACAGAGTCATAAACCTAACAAGAAAACCTCTTTCTCTCTAAGCTACTTCTGGTAATCTTTTAAAAACCACCACAACAGAAAAACTTAATATAGTTTTTAATATAACAGAAAACTTAATATAAAACCAATGTGTGTGGCACATCAGTAGGTTCTGTCAGTCTCTCAGACCTACGGACATATAGCTTTAGAAAATATATCTGTATGAAACTTGTATACAGGATTGTTTTCCCCCTCTTATTGTCTAGACTGTGCAACATAGCAACTATTTTCATATAATCAATGTTAGCCTAGACATTCGGAGTCATCTAGGGGCAACCCATGTTTGCATAAGTGGAAGTATAGATATTATATGCAGATACTATGCTATTGTCTAGAAGGGAGTGCACTTGGATCTGTGAGAAACCCTGAGTCAAGCTTCCCGTGCATACCCAGGAACAAGTATATTATCACAGTGCTGCTCTTGCTGGCACATATCCCCAATCTGAGAGCTTGAGTTACTGAAACAGAAAATTTAGGTGTTTAAACAGGTGCAGCAGCATCTCAGAACTGTTCATCATCCAATTTCCTTTCTCTTACTAATAAGAATAAAGAGAAAATGAGCTGATACCTAAGAATGATTCCTAGATGAGCTATTTGTCTACCCTGGGGACTTTTTGTCCAAGTCAGAAAAGAGACAGCAAGCCTCAGCCACATTCCCTCTATTTCAGAGCACGGCTTCAATTGCTGCAATTGAAACACATTGGGGATAGGAAGTATTACAATTTCAAAAATGCCTCAATCCCAGAAAGCTGCTCCAACCCAGTCATTCCTCCACAGTACCATAACCGGGGCCTCCTAGGGAAGCCCAGAGTGCAGGCATGTGGTAATGAGCTCTCCCCATTGACTAGAAAATCCAGACTAGAAAGCCTGTCAATGAAATTCTTATCATGGGTAACATTAACTACATGTGAAATGGCAGAGCAGACACACTGGGAACCAAACTGTAACCTGGGGAGGGGTAAAGAGATATGGCGACAGAAAGGGCAGCAAGGGGCAGTGAGCAGGTCTGGCCACTGGGAATACTAAACCCTAGTGGCCCAACAGTGCAAAAAAGTCTTTTGGATTGGGAAAGAGTGTTCTCAATATCAAAATGGACCCATGTTGAGTTCATTAACAGGAAAAATTGAACCCACTATTCTACCATCAAATGTGAACTTATCAGATATTTTTAAGTGTGTGTGTGTATGTCTATGAGAGAGAGAGAGAGAGAGAGAGAGAGAGAGAGAATGCATTTCTACACTGAGCAAGTGGAGGAGGTCAGAGGATAACCTCAGGCATCAGTTTTACCTTACATTTTGTTTAAGACACTCTTTTTTTTTGTCGACTACTGTGTACACCAGGCTAGCTGGTCTGCACTAGTCATAGACTCTCCTGTCTATGTATACATCATGGTTCATTATAGGGATGCTGGGATTACAGAGACACACTACTTTGCCCACCTTCTATGTTGACTCTGGGGATCCAAACACAGGTCTTAACACTCATGTGGTAAAGCACATGGCCAACTGAGGCATATTTCCGTTCCACTTTTTAGTCTTTGCTGAGCTTACCAATGCACTAAACCATTTGTCTACTGCTTTTATTTTATTCATTCATTCATTCACTCACTCACTCATTCCTTCAAATGTTGATGATGAATGAACAGCTATTAGGTACAAAGTTCACCCCGGGAGAACTGAGAAAACACAGCAGGCTGGCTGTAGGGTCATAGAAATGCAATATTTAAAACACAAACCAAAGACATCGCACACTTTGAGAGGTGCCTTGAAGAAGGAGCCATGAGAACAAATAAGTGCCAGGGAGAAGAGGGGAAAGATTCAAAGTCAAGTCAATACTTTGGGGATGAAGAATGAAAGGAAGATGGCCCACAAGGAAAGTTGCTTTGGGAACTCTAAATTTGTTAGTTCCTGTACCTGGATGGTACTTTAACAAAATACGGAGATTGCTGTTTCATTCCCAGCCACCTAGACCCAAATAATCACATAGAAACTATATTAATTACAATACTCTTTGGCCTATAAGCTCAGGCTTCTTATTAACTAAGTCTTACATCTTAAATTAACTCATTTTTATTCATCTATATATCACCATGAGGTTGTGGCCTACTGGTAAGGTTCTGGCATCTATCTCCTTTGGCAGCTACATGGCATCTCTCTGATTCTGTCTTCTTTCTCCCTGCATTCAGTTTAGTTTTCTGCCTAATTCTATTATGCCTTGCCACAGGCCAAAGCATTTTCTTTATTAACTAGTGGTAATAAAACATATTCATAGCGTACAGAGGGGAATCCCAGAAAATAGCTGAAAAAGGGCAACTTAAAGGGGAAATGATTTCTTCTGACTCACACTGATAGGATGTAGTTTAAAATTCAGAGGGAGTTATGGCTGCAGGAGCTGCAGGCAGCTGGTCATACTGCATCTGTATTTAGGAAAACAGCAAACGACACAACTCACCCAGCTTTCTCCTTTCTACACTGTCCAGGACTCAAAGGCAGTGAGTGTTATTCTTTTCCTTTTGGTTTTTGCCACTTCAATGAACCTGATAACGATATCTCTGCATAGATGCTGGACAGATGACCCAGTGATTAAGAGCACTTGCTGTTCTTGCAAAGGACCAGAGTTCAGTTCCTAGCACCTATATTAGGTGGCTCACAACTACCTATCACTTCAGATCTAGGAGATCTGACAGCCTATTCTGACCTCTGTGAGTACTGACATATAAGTGCACACTCCAACATATACATGCACATAAGTAAAAATCAAAAGTGAATCTCAAAATATTTTTAAAGAAAGAGAATTCCCTCATAGGTATTCCTAGATGCTAATGTAAGCAAGCCCTCCTGCTCCTGGAGGCTCATCTAGTGAGTCCACATCCTGTCAAATTAACATTCATTCCTAACCATCACAGTTCCTTTTCCCATCCTTCTTTCCTGCCAGGTGGTATTGACTTAGAATATCCCATGCCTTGTTCCAAGTACTGAGGAGGTTACAAATGAAGTGAAACCTTGTCCTTGTCATCTATGGAGCAGTACACAGAGAAGAAAAATAGTATCAAAGAATATGTGATATATGTATATAGGAGACACATGATAGATAGTGGCAGAGACTCCATGGTATATCACACACGTAAGTCATAAGGGAATTCCAAAAGTAAAGACAAGCCAGGGAGGAACCTGGATGGGCAGGGAACAGTCAGATATGGTGCAGGATTATTTTCAATGTGCAGAAATGAGCATGGGGGAAGGAATGGGCTGGGGTAATTTGCCAGCCTGGTGACAGAAGGCATGCGAGAAAGATGGGGCAGACCACAGAGAACATTGAGGACCAGTAGGCTGGATAGTAAAGAATGACCCCAGAGTAAACACATGAATGTGGGGGCCACTAAAACCTTCCTCCAAATATTAATAAAAAGGTGTGCAATAAATAGATACTGCAAAAGTCATCCATATAAGTAAATACCAAGGACAACTAGGACTACCATGGTTCATACATCTGGCCCATGAGGACCCTCCTTCCTTAACTATGGGAAAAGTTGGCTTTCAGTCTAATTATTATAAGAAATGGTGTCTGAACTCAGATGCACCAGCGGATTTATCTAGACACAATCCAATGTCTTTAAATTTGTTCCACGTCCCCAGATGATGATGAGCCCTTGCTAAGCTGTATCCCTCTGTGCCCCATGTTCTTGTGTTTGCTCTTCCTAGACTCCTTACTCATATGTAAGTCATCTTTTCCAGAGCTTCTCCAGTGGGCTAGAGTTTCCCACAAGGAACTCCTTTACTCCCTCTCCTGGGTCAGGCATGACACCTCCTTCTGCTTGCCACCTCTGTCAAGAGCCACAAAGACTCCTAAGGAAAGATATAAAAGATACAGACACAGCTGGAGTTTGCTTGCCATGCTACTAGGAAGTTTGTAAATTGGATGACCCGCATCTCATATGGCCCCATCTTTATTCCTGGGCCCATGCAACTGTCAATTCATTTCAGCTTAGAAAGCATCTATTCCCCAGCACACCTAGCATATGGGACCAATATCTTCTGAAAAATATTGTCTTCTTTTTGTCATTTTCTTAGCAAGAACATGTTCTCATCTGTCTACCAAACATTAATATTTCATATGACTTTTATAATAAAGGTAAGACTGTGATAGGATGCTGAAGTATAACTCTCCACAGATGATGGCTTTTTGCAGGATGCAAGAGGGGAAGGATTCAGCCCTACTTAAGTGGTAGACCACTGAGAATTTTATCATGCTTTAGAGAGTATATAGATAACACAATTTGACTTTTTTTCTTCATTTTTCTACACTTTTTGGGGGGAAGGTCATAGGGTTGGGGTGGACACAGAAGGACTGGGAAGAGAGTATGATCAGGGTACATGATGTGAAATTTCCAAAGAATCAGTAAAAATATTATATCAATAAAAAGTTAAAGGCTGTGACAAAAACAGAAAGGGGATGCCTCCTAATGAAGGCTTGCAGCTGGCTAACTTCATGTATTTTCCTATAGCACAGAAAACTACCATCTTAAAAAGCCTCTGAACCAATTCTTTTTTTAATCTATGTGTTTTTCATATCATGTATCTTGTTCCCATTTATTCCCTATACTTTTGTATCCACCCTCTACCCCTGCACACCCCTGCCAAATGAAACAAAGTTCAAATAAAAAAATGAAGAAAAAATTTGAAAATGTGTGGGAGCTTAAAAATGTCATCATCAAAACTGCAGTGTACCTAACAAGTCACATCGTATATTCCTTGGTCCATGCATCTCTATTTGCAGGTGTTCGTTGCAAAGAGTCACTGGTGTGGTTCCAGGCCCCTGGTCTACACATTTACAATGCTGTGCCCTATCTAGAACTCTTCCAAAATATCCTGCTACTGCCCTGTGTTGTGGACATCCTGCAGCTTTGGGTCTATGGGTTAGGTCCCTTCATGTGCTCCAGTAGATCATAGATGGGGTGGATGTTGGGGCAGGCCAACTCATAACCGTGGGCCTGGGCCTGGGCAGCTGCAGTGTTGGTCTGCCAGATGGGGAATGGGGACAACTGGCCCATGTTCATGACTTTGGGGGTGGCTAACCCACACCTCTGCACAGGGTTGGATCTGTTGTGCTGCCTGGCAGAATACAGGACCTGCTCTCTGAGTATTGCAGCTGGTGGGGCTCAGAGGTTGTTCTCCCACTCTTATGACCCCAGGACCAGCTCTCCCATCTATCCTAGGCACTGGTGGATAGGAGAAAGGGCTCATCCCCTGCCACCCACACCACCACAAGACAGATGAGAAATGGGGCAGCTCTCCCATGCTCACAACTTTAGGACTGGCTCATCCACTCCTGTGCTAACAGGGTTGTCTCTATGGTGCTGTCCTGGTGAGGTCTGGGGATTGCTCTCCCAAGTGTTGCAGCTGGCAGGGGGTCAGGGATAGTCCTCCCACTCTGATGACCACGGGGTCATCTCTCCCACCTGCCCCAGACATTGATGGGTGGGGTGGGGAGGGCATCTTTCCCCTGCCCAGTATGCCACAAGACAGATGAGAATCAGGGCTACTCTCTCTTTCTCACAACTTCAGGGATGGCTCACTTACACCTGTTCTAAGAGGATTGGTTCTATGGTGCCTGTTGAGGAGGCACTGAGTCGATTCATAAGTGCTCCAACAGGATCACCTAATGATCCCAAGAGACCCCACTTCCTAATAGAGTCATCACCTTGAGGATCAGCATTTCACCAAAAACACTTTTGGGTTATGTGAACAATCCATTAAACACTGAAATCTGCACCAGACCAGGAGTTGCCTACAGCCAGAACAGCACATATGTGTTACCCATACCTCCTCCCATAGCAAAATTGCAAAGTCCTCATCTGTTGACCCTACTATAAAATTTCCCATGCAGGCATGCAGGCCTGTCTACACTCAGTGATTAATAAAAGCAGAAGTAGAATAATCCAGTTTTCTCACCTCAAATAGAAACAGCATGGCTTGGCAAGCTATGCTGAAATTTACAACAAGTGGTCCTAGGATAGACCTAGTTACAGCTGGAAGACTACACACTCATCCCTGCCATGTGTTGGGGAGCAGTTCAACCTCTCGGGGCTCTGGGAATAGATACCTGGTGGCCTATAAGACTGTATCACAGGCTTACCATGTCTCCAGTTCAATTTTTTTTCTGTCCTCCCTACAAGCACTGATTTCAACAGCCCTCTTAATCAAAGTCCTATGTGCTAATTTCCATCTCAAAGTCTGTGCCCAGGAGACACTGAATTGCCTGCCAACCAAGAACTAGGGAAGTACCCACATGGTTGCTTCCAATGATTTCATCTTATCCCTTGGGCACCAGCTGAACACCACTGTGTGCCAAGCATCATGTTCCCTGAAGAAGCTTCGAGACTTGCGAGAGAGCCCAGAGTCATAGTCTTCCAAACATCCATCAACAAAACCGAATGTATGAGTTGTTCTTCCAAGGAGTTCAATCCTTAAGATCCGACGTGGGCCATCTGTTGTTGCTTCAATCCGTTCAGGCAGGAGAGTGAAAATCCTGGGAGAGCTGGAAAGCACGAGTTTGTTGCGTCCAAAAATAATGTGGCAGCGTTTTCAGTCCAGCTGCGAAGCACTGCATGACTAAGAAAACACAGGTCACCGAGGAGACACTGCTACACGCTGATGAAAGAGGGATGGGGCCAGCTTTATGATCTAATTGGGCATCGGAGAGATCAGTGCTTTAACCAGGTCTTTAAGCAGGGACATTTTTGCTGTAAATACAAGGACAGCTTTGTAGCCCTGCAATTTTCCTCCTTACTTCTTTTTATTTTTTTTCACTTAACTACATTCTCCCTGAAGAAACAGTTATGTTTCTAAAAATTAATTTTGGAACAACAGCATAAAATGCCCATATTTATAGGGTTGAGAACTAACCATTTCTATTGTTCTAAAGTTTAATAAAGAAGGAACTGGCAAGAGAGGCCAGGGTTCGTATTTATGTCTGCTGAGGGCTCATTTGAACACAGGAAACTAAATCAACATTAATCTGTATCAGGCATGAGCTAAAAGCCATGGCCACCAGATCCTTCAGATTTGTTAACACATTTTCCTGCACAGATCCACTGTATCACCTTTACTAATTAAAGGTATCCCATTGGGTACAGCTTGTCACAGTTACTACAGCTACTGATTTTTCCATGATGATCCATGCTTTCATTTGTACAAATAGGGTGTAATCACCAAGGAATTTGCAAAAGTTCAGTCCTTCTGTTTTCTCCACTAGAGCTCCAATTTCCAGCCAAGGTGTTTTGTGATTCTTGAGGCCTGACTCAAAATTACAAACCTCAGAACTTGTGGAGATTCTCTGTAAACCACATTTTAATAAGCACGATCTGACTTGTATTTACAATAAAGATTGGGAAGCAACAGTCTTAACAACTATAGTCAGAACTCAAACTCTATGTATAAATTAGCAAGTGCTGGTTGTCTACAAAAGAATCTTTTAATTTTTAAGTATGCATGCATGTGTGTGCAGTACCCTTGGAGTCCAGAAAGGGGTGGTGGATCCTAGTCTAACTAGGTTTCTATTACAAGCAACCTGGGGAGCAAAGGGTTTGTTTTCAGCTTACAATTTACAGCCCACAAGGAAGGGCAGTCATGGTGGGAACCTGGAGGCAGGAACTGAAGCAGAGGCTATGGAAGGACGCTGATTATTTTCCTGCTCCTCCTGTCTTGCTCAGCTTGCTTTCTTTTACATCTCAGGACACCTGGCCAGGGATGGCACTGTCCATAGTGGATTGAGTCCTCCAACATTAATCATTTGTGAAGACAATGGCCCACAAACTTTCCTACAGGCTACTCCCACAGTTTAAAGATTCTCTCCTGTAGGGTGCCTGAACTGGCCTTATCCTATAGCCACATTGATGAATATCTTGCATAT
>LOEQ01003929.1:258644-276918 GCA_001685075.1 Bramus lutescens
GGAAATGGGAGGAGGTGAGGAGGTGGAAATTTTTAATAAAAAATAAATTAATTACAAAAGAGAAAAAAAAGATTCTCTCCTGTCCTGCAGACAAACACTGATTCCAACTGTGAAGCTTAAAATCAAAGTCCTACATGCTAATCTCCATCTCAGAGTCCAAGAGAAAAGGGCAGGGGTGGTAGGAGAGCAGAATGGGCAGACCAAGGACTTAGGGGGATTAGGGTCCAAAGGTGAAAAGAGAGACATGGTCATACCTGATCATGAATGCTCAGTTGGGGAAGAGGAAGAACAAATGACATGAAACAGACATGCTCTAAAAGGCATGCGCTCTCCCGTGTGCCTCAGTGTCTTCCTGGACAACATGAAGAATACAAAGTGATCCCAGTTGTGTGATGTGGAAGATGAGTGGATAATTTTCAGCTGCTGATATGGGAGCTATACATGCCATGAGCTTGTGTTGTGCTGACCTCAGTCTGAAATGGGTTCTGTGGTTGAATAGCATGGTCTTTGTAATTTTGTGTTTGGGGCTGCTAACATTCATCCTCCCAATTCTATCACAGGTCTGTCCTGCCGAAATTAGGGAAGAAAAGGTATAAAAGTTTCCCCTTCCTCTGAAAAGCTCTGGTGGCAGCAGGCACACTTCATCCCCCCTTCATGTCACCTTAGATCTACTCCGGAGAGGATGCCCATTCCCTGGACACAGAATACAATGTACTTCCTGTTTTCAGAGATGTTGGGATGTCTGGAAATAGTACTTAAGAGAAAAGGAACTTTCAAATCCAGTACCTGAGTGTCAATATCTTGGGCTCTGAGAAGACTCATAGCTAACTTTTAACTTTAGCCCTAGTAATTAATTTCCATTTAGTAGTTAGTCACTTATATAATTTTATCCTTATTTGTGTTTTCTATTTCTCTTTCTGATTATGATGTATTTCAATTCTCCAAAATTATTATAAATAATGTAATCTATAGCCCCTTATCCTCTCTTAGATTAAATAAATGCTTATGTTTGTGCCTCTAGATTATTTTTAAATATAGAAAATGAGGTAAGATTCTGTTAAAGAGACCTCGTTGTTTTCAAACTCTTCCAATCTTTTAAAATTACTGCAGACGTGTTTTTCCTACAGCTTGTTTATTAATACTTCCATTATACTTCTAAATTTTAAAATAATATGTAATATATGTCTGTGTGCTTAAATTTTTCATATAAATGGTATCATACTTGAGTAAGTAGAATTTATCCTAGGAATGAAAAGATAACTTTAACAATTGAAAGTCTATTGTTAGAATCTATTTCATAAGGTATTTAATGAATAAATATCAGATACTCATTTGTATATTATAAATGCATTAAAAAAAACAACTCAACATGCATCCAGAACACAACTCTCTTCAGTCTACCAGTATCTCATTTTAGTCCAGGGCTTCTTAGATCTAGCACTATTGATATTATGAGTAGAATCATTACTCACTATGGAGCATATGCTTTGCACTGTTTGTAAGTTTTCTCCTATTGGGAACAAGGAGCTTCAGCTTTTTCCTGTACTTTTTCAAAACATTTTCAGTAACTGTCCTGGCTTGATCATGGTGATGTTGTAGAGAGCAATGATGCTCTTGATGTCGACACTGACATTGATGAGGGCAGAATAATATTGTTTAAATATGCACTAAAAGGTGCTTGTGTTCTTAGGCATACCCTTGGCCCTTTTCCATCCATCAGATACCTTCTCCTTCAGCAGTCATTTGTTCCCAGGAAACAAGCCATGGCAAAAGAACAGGGACCTAAAGAAGAGGCAAATTCCTACAGAATGCAAGTGGAGAAGATATCCTGGGCAGAACAAATAGATTTGTGTGAGAAAGGATTAAGTTTAAGATTTCCCACTTTGTTCTCAAACAGATGTCTAATACTAAGTGAATAAGAAGAGATGGGGCTATTACAAGGAAGATAAGAAGACAGGTCCAAAATAGAGCAACTAGGCGGACAGCAAAGGCTCATCCCAAGGAGAGATGAGACAACTTCCAGGTCCTTCCATCTTCCTTGGGGTGTTCCATTATAGCTGCACTAACCCTATACCTGTGGGAACCAGGCAAGAATGTATTTAAGCAGTGCTGGCTGTAGACCACACTCAAGTCCCCAACAGTTGATCATCTCCCATCTGTGTCCAGCAGGCAACTCCCAGACTGCTAAATTGGCTGTATATTCACTATTTCTGGGTCCCCAATGGGTACTGTACCTTTCTGTGACCTGTATTCTGCAGGATGTTTTGTTGCCTAGAGGAATAGCCTTCCTGTCCACCTCATCTTTGGCTACAATCTCACTCATTGCTTCCTGCCTGCCATATTAAGGTGTGGGAGGTCCTTCTGGCTGTGTATTGCTTTTATTTGCCAATGAATAATGAATTGCTGTGAGCCTATGGCAGGGAAGAACAGAACTAGGTAGGGAAAGCTAGGCTGTATGATGGGAGAAAGAAGGGTGGAGTTAGAGAGAAGTGATGGAGCCACTGGAGACAGATGCTGGGAACTTTAGCTGGTAAGCCGCAGCCACATGGCAATACACAGATGAATATAAATGAGTTAAATTAATGTAAGAGTTAGACAATAAAAAGCTAAAACTAATGGGCCAAGCAGTGATTTAATTAATACAGTTCCTGTGTGATTATTTCAGATCTAAGCTAGTTGGGCAGCTGTAAACCAACAAGCAACCTCCGTCCAACAATATTATGAGCAGCTTTGCTCTCCAACCATAAAGGAACAATAGAGCCAAGTGATCATTGTACTAAACTTTAGAGACTATGAGCCCAAATGAGCTTTGCCTACTGTAGTTACCTCACATTTTTTTGTTACAATGTAGGGCATGCTAACACATCCATGATACTCTGGAGAAAGAGTAGGTGAAGAAACCATAAAGTGTTCCCTTCCTCATATTTAGATAAATGTTCCCAAGAGATCATGCTGTGTTATTATTTTTGCAGTATTTACTCTTTTCATCATCACAGTTAATATCTGATGCTGAGCAAGTCACGTAACCTGCCTTGGTCTTGTTTCTTAGACTGTGTGTGAGCCAAAGTCACCCACCTCTAAAATTTTACAATGTTCCTCCTCTCTCTCCTTTCCCACAGATTAACTGTTCTTCATAAATATGTAGTAACTGCTTGAAAAATATTTGGATGTCATCAGTTTTAAGTCACGAAGGATTGAGATGTAAAAAGCAAAATAAAAATGAAAAGTTGGGCTACTTTATCAGACAGCCTGCAGTGACTGCCAGAGAGAACTTTCTTGGAAAATGCCAAATTAATGGCAATTTTACTGTTTTTTTTTCACTTCCTTTGCCTTCATTTGCTATGATTTTTAAATAGTGCTGGCACCTGAGGCCCCAGAGTACTGAAGGTGCAGTAGATCTCTCAGGATTTCACAATCAACAGTGTAATGCTTATCAGGAATGGCAAAAATAAGTGACACTGTCATTTGGGGAGAAAAAAGGTCTGGGCTTTTGAGAGGGTAAATAATCATCCCCATGGAATTGGGAAGTGGAGAAGTTGAAATTCAAGGCCAGGATTTCAAAGCACATGGTCATGGTGGCAGAAGACATGAACATGTCCCCTGTAAGTTTTACATGCTGCATGCCCATTGCCTCACCTGCTGGTTCACCTGGAAGGCCAAAGAGAAAGGCTTGTGTTTTACATTCCGATCAGATAGTTTCTATACCCATTTCCTTCCTTCAGAAAACTCATTGTCATTGGAAAGATTCTTTCACTAGAGGGAATATTTTTTGCAATCTATACAAGTGCAGAACGGGAGCTGGAGAGATGGCTCAGCAGTGAAGAGCATTGCCTGCTCCTCCAAAGGTCCTGAGTTCAATTCACAGCAATCACATGGTGGCTCACAACCCTCTGTAGTGAGGTCTGGTGCCCTCTTCAGGCATACATACAGAAAGAATATTGTATACATAATAAATAAATAAATATTTTTGAAAGAAAAAAAAAACAAGTGCAGAACATACTAAGTAGTTCACACCTCTGCTGTATGGGCTGAGTCCCTGATTCACCTTAAAATGCATTCCCAGTGTAGAGCCAAACTCAAAGGGATTATATTAAAAAATGAGTCATTCATCTTTGAGAACTAATTTTAAGTGGTTAGAAAATGAGAAAATCTGTGCAAATATGCTACCGGTTATTAAATCCTGATTTGAAATACACAGCAAATGGCTGTGGGTAAATATCATCACAGGATGATAATTATTCAAATTCATCCAGCTCCCACATTGCCCAGGCTCCACTCAGAAATATCACAGAACCAGGGTGCTTTGGAGTTGACTATTTATGGCAGTAATGACAAAAAACTTGAAAGGAAAATGACTGCCCCATTTTGCTATATAATTTTTAAAATCTGTGTGAAAAATTTTATAATCACAATTAAGATAAAGAAGAAAGTCAGAACAAAACAATGAACAACACTTTCAACACAAATAGAGCTATATCTGTAATACGGAAATTCTCATCATATGCAAAACAACCTAACTGAAAAATAGGTGCAGATCTTAAATGCAGGGCTGGAAAGATGGCTCAGTTGTTCAGAGCACTTGCTACTTTTGCAGAGCACACAGGTTCAGTCCCAGAACTCACATGGTAGCTTACAACTATCTATAATCTCAGGTCCAAAGGATATGACACCTTCTTCTGGTCTCTGGACACCAAAACCAGATTTTTGTCTTTTTGTCAATATTAACAACTGCTCTTACCTACTGAGCCATCTCTCTAGGGCCCAAGTGAATACATTTTCAAGTACAAGCGATCAAAGATATTATGATTAATTAATTATCAAGTGAGAAGAATATTCTAGCCACTGGTAATTCAAGACAAATTAAAAGCCTTTCAGTTTAACAAGGATTGAAGACATGTAACATAGAGTGTCTGTGAAAATGCAGGGACACAGCCTCTCTCCAAGACTGTTAATGCAATATTTATAAATGTTTAAATGTGCCCACCTTCAGACTAATCAGTGCAACTTTTGTCTGTGTAAATATTGAACATCTGTTTAAAGATACTTAGGCTTCGTTTTGAACACTCACCCCATCAAACATTTGAGGGAAAACAAATGGCCATTATTAAGAAACTGACAAGTCATAATTAATTCTCAAATAAAATACAATGTGGTCTCCAAAATACTGTGTGTGTACCTTTGTGCATGTGTGTACAATTGACTATTGCAGGTATGATAGCATGGAACTGTTCATAAGATATTAGGCAGCAGTAATTATAAAACTTTATCATACCAATTAGTAATAACAATTATGGCTATTCTTGCAAAATCATTGCAAACTTCAGTACTGAAAGGTGCCTGAGAATATAAAAGTTAACCTTCCAATGGTGGCCCTCTTCTGGAATTGTGATTGAAGAAAAATGTCACTGTGCCATGTAAACACTTCTGTATGATTTCGGTCTTTGATAATGAATAGGCATTATTTTTCCTTCAATTAGACAAAGCCAGGGGCTGACAGATGGCTCAGTACTTAAGAGCACATATTGCTTGTGCAGAGTTCAGTTCCCAGCAGTCTCATCAGATGACTCACACCACCTAGTTCTAGCTCTAGAGATTCCAATGTTCTTTCCAAGTCTTCTTGGGCTTCTGCACTCATGTACACATACCCACAGTGCATGCACACATGCATGCACACACATGTACACACACAGACACACACATCTTTGAAAAGAAAATAGGCTGAAGATAGTTTCAAAAGAATTGATCATATCACCATTTTACTTTCGAAGGCTTGTGGCCTGTGCTTGAGAAAGTGAATGAATCCAGGTGCTAGGAAGAAGCATTTGATTTCTGAATGATGGCTATTCAGTTTCTACAGAGGAAATTTAGGCAGATTGTTTCAAAGGGAGCAATTGAATCATATTAGTTGGGTATGTGTGTGTGTGCCTATGTGCGTGACCACATGTGTATGCGCATACAGTTGTTAGTGAATATGTATATAAGTCAATGCCTGCATGTGTCCATATGTGTACATGAATGTGTGCACACATGTCTGTGTTTTGATATGTATTTATATGTGTTTAACTAGTTAGGCTGAGAAATTTATAATTAGGGAAAATTGCTTCTTTTCACATTTTATGTCATTTAGGCTTTACTGGGTGTCGTGTTGTAGATGAAACTTGTCTGTAAGATAAATAGCCTGTGACTTCTGCCCTACTTTCCAGGACAGCTGTGCAAAGAGAATGAATCAGTATAGAGGAAACCCCTGTGAACAAAAAGAACGGTAGAAGGTGCAGTTTTCTGTGACTTCAGAAGACTTGCAAACAATGTGTCAGCATGGCAACCAAAGATGAGTGATTGACTCCTGGACTTTATCCAGAACTTCATATCTCAATTGCATACACAGACAGAGTCAAGATCACTGCATTTGCTGCAAACTATGTGTCAATCATCAGATGACCTTATGATAGCATGGACTAATTAGGAAAAGTTGAACTGAATCCCAGGGGCTGGAAATTAGACTTCAGAGAGCAATGTTATAACCAATATCAGCCATGTATCATCCAAATACTTTGCTGGACTGCACTGCCTGCTCTGTGTTAGTGTTTAAGCAGGAGTTGTCATGGATATCAATCATGTTTTCTATATCTTGGGAAAGTCAAAGATGTAAGGCAATTCTTTTTTTAATGGCTAAAATTTCTTGTTTATTTATTTTACATTATGGCCTGAGTTTTCCTTCTCAATTCTTAATGAATCAGATAAACAGAGATGAAATAAGCACCCTATTTCTAACAGACAGATTTGGTGAAGTCAGAAATGTTATGTTCAGTATGGCTTCCATGCCCAACCAACATGAACTGAATGCTCATTTTCACATTCCTCTCCCCATATTTTCTTATGCAGATAATTATAAACATCATTTCCTCAGGAGGTCAGAGGACGCTGATGCTTCCATGTAATACTGCTGAGTCTCTTTTTCTTGGCAGAAGAGTCAAAAGAGCAGGTCAATCTTTTAACTTGCTCTTGAAGGGAATGCATGTGAATTACCTGGATCTGCGATAGCCTCCATGAAGTCACGAGGAAAAGGCTTATAAAATGAGAGAGGCTGGCCAACATATCATGAAATTGCCTAAGAAGAAGCATTGTTATCTCTTTTTCCAAGATTCCTGCCCAGTTCGAATAATCAGCTCTTTTTTAGATTAGTCAGTACTCCATGGATTTCATGTTCCTTGTTACTGTTAAAACATCATTATAAACCTAAGTATCACATTACTAAAATGTAAAGTTGAGACAGGGATGCCTATCTCACAATAATATATGCACATATATGCAAATGGTGCATAAACAAGGATAAAACCCATGACACATCAATTCAGCCACTACTGAAATGCCTGTCGTCAGGAGGGCTCACCTGACAGCCTATGCAACTACTGCCTCATTCCACTCTAGCCGTTGAATTTTTCTCCACACTGATTTGCATCAAATAAAAAATGACATCAATTATTAATCGACTTCTTGTCGGGGCTCTTCATGAGACCAGAAACTTCATTGTGTTTATTGCTGTAATTTCAGTACTTGAAATTGTACTTAGTGTGTAATTCACATTTGATAAATATTTATCAGTTAATGAATGAGCAAATTAATGTATGTAAAATGTTTAGCATATTATCAAACACATAAATGAGAATAGTTGTGACTGTTGTCACAGATGATAATGGTTACAGAATAAGCAAAACCAACTAGAGAGAGCTGTAAAATATGGTCATCCTGACAGAGGATGCGTAAACAGACAGAGGAAGTGCAGACATTTACGAGCTATCTATGACCCTAGGTGAAGAAGACATCTCTAATCCAGCTTCTCCTAAATTTGGGATTCCTGTATTTTCTATGTAAGTTCTTACTACATTACTCCAGCTGTTCTCAAACTCCTGGACTCAACAGTTCCTCCTACCTCTGCTTCCCAAGTAGCTGGGACCAGATGTGTGTCCCACTCTGCACAAATCCATGTCAATTGTCATTCCTTGCCTGGCATGGCAGTGCATGCCTACATTTACAGGCCTGTCATCTAAACATATGGGAGGTGGAAGCAACATAGTCAGGAGTTCAAGACTATCCTTAGCTGCTGTAGAGTGAGTTGGGAGCCACCCTGGGCTACAGGAGACTATCTCCTAAAAAGCATAAGATGCATTAAAAACTGATCAGATTGTACTTATATATTAAGGAACAAATACAGAAATACATCTACATAGAACCACAATTCAAGAAATACAGGCCATGAACATGAGAGAGAGCAAGGCTGGTGGTGCATGTGAAGGGTTGGAGTGAGGAAGAGGAAAGGGAAAATATGATTATATTTTAATCTCAAATATGTATATCTTTACAATATATGATACATGTATATCACATACATATATCACCTATCACAAAATAGAAAGGAAGGATTGTCACTCTTTGGCTGTTTGTAGGCTGCGACTGGAAAGAACATAACTCTGGTGGTATCATCAAACTAACCAAGAGAGAGGGCGATAGGGTGGGAAGAGGGAGGGAGGTAGCTTCCTGTCTGTAGAAAGACAGAGTCTCTCCATGCTGTGCTGCCCATCCTGGAATTTACTATGAAGATCAGTGTGGCCATGCACTCATAGAGATTAGTGTCCGCCTCCTGAGATTAAAGGCATGTGCCACCATGCTACGCTTGGTGACAGGATTACAGAACAATGAATGAACTTGAGGGTTTATTTTTAACTCATTTATCAAAATGAGTAAAATACACAAGGAATCTTAGAGGCCATCCAGTTAATTTCTTCCTTAAGGAACAAATGCCAAACGTGATGGGATTTAATGATTCTAACCAGTGTCTTAAGGATGTTGAATGGTTATTTACAGTGATAGCATTTTCAAGAGTGTAATACTGATGACCGACTGGGGGCAGGGGTTGAATGAGGCATTTATCATCTACTGGATGATTCCTTTCCCATCGCAGGGTTCCCAATGCATCCTCAAGAAGCAAGCAAGAAATTACACTTAGCTAAAAACTCTTAAATACTAAGAAGATTGGGGTGGGGTATCAGATGCCTTGAGAGACAGGCCTCATTCTCTGACACCCTGTGTGCTGCCCCCATATGGCATGACCCAGGCCTCATACATTAAAATAAAACAAAACCCAACAAACCACTCACAACCAATATTCCCCTCAAATATTTTGGTTTCTGAGACAATGTTTCACTGCATAGCTCTGGATGATCTAATATTTATTTATTTAGTGGGGGTGGGGATGATGATGGACATGGGGGCATATTTCACAGTGAGGCATGTGTACAGGACAGAGTAAAACTGTTGCAGCCATTTCTATCCTTCTGCTATGTGAGTACTGGGGATTGAACTTCAGTTATCAAGTTTGTAGCCAATGCCTTTACCTGCTTAGCCATCTCAAGAGCCCCTTTCTCACATCCTGAAGGATGCATTCTCAGCTTTGCGGGAGTTCCTATGGGGGAAAACTTGTAAATTACAACTATATTCTCAGTAGCACTCTATGGGGACAGACCTTACCAGCTCTTGCAAATTTATATCATTTAGCACTGTAGGCTCATCTCTAGTTCATCAATAGGATGACAATCTCACAGGTTCAAACAATGCATTGTTACAATAAAAATTAGATGTGTCATCCCCCTACAAACCTAACAACCCTGAATGAACAGGTGTGAACATGGAAATTCACCAAAATGCATCCTTTATGAAATCAAGATAATATGACTTAAATGTTCATTGATATAGGATATAATTACAGGATCTTCATGGTATATCACGGAAAAATTATCAGTCCTTAAAAAGGATAGCTTAGATCCACATATATTAGATAAATTTGAAGATCATATTACGTGGATTGGAGGAGCTATAAGAAAATAAAATAAGCCTGGAAGATGGTTCAGTGGGGAAAAGCACTGGTTACACAGCCATGGACACCTGACTTTGAATCTCCAGCACCCACAAAAAGATCCAGGCATGGCTGTGTGTACCTGTAACTCTAGTATTATAGTGGTCAGAGAGGAGCATCTCTAAAGAATGCTCATTGGTCATCTAGCTCAAGAAGACCCTGTCTCAAAGGAATAAGGCTGATAAATCAGGATACTCAACAATTCTATCATTCTCCTCTGGCCTCCATATCTGTGCATGCTCTACCCATCTCCCTGCATGCCTGCAACCCACATGTACCACATAGACACTCATACATACAATAAAATAAAGAAAATGTCCCCATGAAAGAATTGTACATGAGAGCTGCATTTTGCTCTATGAACCAGTTAATGTCCGCTTGTCCATTCAACACATGGGGAAGACATGTACCCACCACTCACAGGCTGAAAATGAGTTGGACTGTAGTGATGTCAGGGAAAATTTATACTCTCTTTATTTTATTTTCCCCCTGAGATGATAGGGTCTCACATTGTAGCAAAGACTGGCCCTGAATGCAGGATCTTCCTGGCTCAATCTTTTATGAATGAATTATGAGCATTACAGGCTTTCCCACCCCATGTGTTCCTTACTTTTATAATCACGTGGATTTTACATAAAGGATATCTTTGAATACCTTTGCATAGTAAAAACCATAGCTATGCCAAGAGATCTATCCAGAAGCACGCACCCATGTGCCCTGTGTAACTTTACTCTGTTCCTGCCTAACTTGAACTTAATTCCAAGAACAATGTGTTCATTACTATGGATAGGCAGTTGTCACACTGGAATCTCAGCAACTGATTGTTGAGGAAAGAACAGAAAACACACATTCCCACCTGCTTCCTTCACTGCCTTAGCTTGACTCTGAAGGAACGACAAACATTTTGAAACCCATTGAGTGACTGCCACCTCACCTCCACACTGCAACGTGGGAACAATCTACAGTTTGTGAACAGCCCTCAGGAGAGAAAGAAAAGGAGCCTTTATGTTGATAGTCATTTCTTCATGAAAGGGAAACAACAGAGCTCTGTGGAAAGCTAAAACACACCCATGGGGTCCGTTGAAACACTGGGATCAACTGCCAACAATGCTCAGGTATGAGAGAGATGAAAGCAGTCTGAGACCGTCCCTCTAAACTTCTCCAGGCTCCTACTTCGAGAAGCTCTGCACCATGTCCACCAAATTAAGAGAAAATGGGTTGAGAAGATCATGGTAGTGAAAGCAAAAGCTCTTGTCATTCCTGAATCCCCCAGAAGTCATTACTGAGTGTATCCCAAGGTATCATAAATAAAACTGATTGGTTGTGTGGTGGAGAACATTGCAGAAACCTGGAGCATCTTTAAAGGCCATTGTGCTGAGCCAGGAGTATTAAAAAGTGAGGCATTTCCTCGCTTCACATTTAAATGTGGCAGCTTGGGAGAGAAACCATACTTGAAATGGATAGGAGCAATTTCCCATCGTTATGGAAACCCTAAACAACCCTGACTGCTTATGCTCTCATCTCTTAGCATCCTGGTAAATTGCAGTTATTTATTCCAAACAAACAGAAAGGCCCATGTGATAATGGAGCAATTTAAGGCTGGAAGAATATGACACCTGTAATTCAATTTCATGGCAGCTGGTTTCACAACATGCTTATAACACGGGAAACTTCTCTCTGAGTGTGACAGCTCCACTCTTCCTAAGCTGGGGACTCAGAGGATAAGTGGACTCCAGTGGACAGAGGGACTCACCACAGGCTGGTATTAACTCAGCCTGGTTCGCCATTGTGCTGACATGCACTAGATCTTCAGGGAAGAGGGAGAATCAAGGTTCCTAACACTGACAATGCAGTGAAGACAGACTGTGAGAAGAGAAAGCTCCAGAACAAAACTGGCTGCCAATTATCACCATCCACAATATATACGGCACTGAAAGAGGCATGCCCATCCACACCATACATGTCATATTAACATCTAAATCATCCTTTGAACACAAACTAAAGACAAAACAGTTTTCAGCAGCAACAGTCACTTATGAATTGGATCTGTAAAACGAAACTGTGCAGTGTTGATACCAGTGACTTCTAGGTAGCATTAATAGCTATTAATAGTGACATTAATAGTGTTTGTAGTAACACCAGTGAGCAGGCAGTATTAACAACATTCAGTGGATTTTCACAAGGGTCAAATTTAAGGGTCGTTATCATCTCTTCCATCAAACATCTAAAGACACATAGCTGATGATTCTGGAGCTAGCAACCGACTAACTGGCTAACTGACCTGAGGTTTGAGTCTATCTTGTTTTCTCAAAATATAACCGAACATCTCAGGAAAAATCTTGCCAAAATGTTGTCAGGAAAGGCAGGCGAATTTTGTCAACCATTTATGGACTTCTGTCTTACACATGTTTTTACTAATTGCTCTCATCAACTCGTTAGTGAAGAAATCTATTTAGTCCTCATTACAGAAAACATGGTGATGCAAACAGGTATTCAGTCAGTCTCACAATTGCACAAGGAAATTAGAGAACCTTAAAGTGTAAAAATAGTCTAAGACTTGTTTCCCATTAGGTTCTGAGAGACTGGCTTGATGTTGGCATTCAGAGCACTAAAGTAAAGATTTTGGCTTGACACAGACTGGTTGGGCATGTGCTAAAAGAGAGGTAGTTCTGTTGGATTTGGAACATGCATGTAGAATTTGACACTTTTATAAACTTCTGTGTTGTCAGGGTATTGACAGAGAAATGTCTTTGTAAAGCGAATTCATGATGTAGAAAGTGGATGAGTAGATTCACAACGGTTTAATGGCAGTAGAATGGGGCTAGAACTCAGTGTGGAGGGCTTGATAGCTGTACAAGATCCTGGTTCGATCCCCAGAAATGCTTAAAACGATAAAAACAATTTTTGTATGAATAAAAGAAGCAAAGCTTATATCAAAGATAAACCAGGCAGGCAAACTTTCTCACCTCAAGCTTTTCTGTGTATTTTGCTAAATTACTTGAGAGTTAGAAGAGAATAAAAGTGAGGCATAAACAAGAACTTGCCAATGTTAATGACTGTGATTATATATACAGCATTAGCTGCCAGAGACACAGAAGAGGATGTGAACTGTGATGGGTATAGAAGAACAAAATAACCATAAAGTACCTCTGAAGTGTTTGTAGCAACACCAGTGAGCACACAGTATTAACAACATCAGCGGATTTTGACAAGGGCCAAATTTAAGGGTCATTATCTTGTAAAAGACATTGATGCATCCAAGGAGGGAGCTTTGAGATGCAGGGTTGATGTATCTCTAAGACTTCTTAAGTTCTTAAGAAAAAGTGAAGGACTCAGAAGCGAGTTCAAAGTATAGACTACCACAGCCCCAACTTCTCCTCTTGTCCTGAACAGACTTGAAAAAAAAAAAAACAGCCTCACGTCTGAAAGGTAGGTAAAGGAGACTTCCTTCTCTCTGAAAAACACCTTCATAATTTCCACCTTAAATTTAGACTGCCTAAACAATTCCAGGAACTATTGGCCTGGAAAGTAACTGGCTGTTACATTGTCTCAGGGTTGAGGCTCCTGGAGACCAGGAATACTGATAAATCTGTCATTCCCATGTACAGTAGCTGGAATATGGTAGGAACACAGGCAGGGATGAGTGATTTTTTACTAGCAGAGCGGGACAAATACCTCAACAACCAGCCGTGAGCAGAGGACTGCTTATCCTAGAAACATGTAGGGAATTTTGCCTAGAGTTTAGACTAAGAGCCCCTAAAACCCAGTCTTAATTCTGTCACTTGTGACTTGTGCTGAAATCTCAGACCTCTGCTTGAAGACCCAAATGTCCTCATCTATGCGATGAGGAACCTTAAGAGAGAATTAATGCATATTAAGTAAATTATCATCGTACAGTACAGTAGCATAAATTAGAACATAGGACAAAATAGTATATTAGACTACATGAGCAAATCTATATTTGCTGCTAAGCATAAAATACATCTTAAAATAGATGCTGCAGAAAAAGTTATTTCATCCTGTCTTTCTTTCCTATCTTCACTCCCAACTACCTCAAAGGAGACAAAACACATGGCAGCAGTTTCCTCTGGCTATAGCATTCACATTCTCCAGCACCTTTGCAAACTGCTTCTAAGGGAATCAGGGCAGGCACTATGAAGTTTGTGGACACGAGATAAGGATGGAGCATCTGCCATGACACACGAATACTGGCTTAGGCGGATCAGCTTTCGCAGCTGTTTAGTATCCTGATTCAAGGAGTGCTGGTCACCTTTGTTTTACATAAGAATGATTTGTGATCAACAAAAATGAACCAGCACATAAGGTAAGATTAGAAGATCACTTGGAGCGTGATTAAGGATGTCTTCAACGCTACCAGAGTTCGAGATCAAACCATGAAACAGAGAAGGAACTTCGAAACTTAAAATGAGACTCAATCAGATGTGCACATCACAGGAATTTAATGACTTTCTGATTTATCCAGATCCTACATTTCATCAAAGTAAGTGTTTTGGAGAGATGGACAATAAAGTCACAATTACAAGTTTTCAAAAATGATTGACTGAAAGATAGGAAAATGAGTTCATTGTTTTCTTGGTGTTTACTATTCTCAGTTGTCTGCGTATTCTGGGTGTTAATCTTCTGCCGGAGCTGTAGCTGGCAAAGACTTCCTGCCTTCTGTGTGCTGTGTCTTCACTTCGTTGACGGGTTCTTTTGCTCTGTGGAAAGCAGATTTTAAGTTCACTGAGGCTGGCCTTGGAGAGGTGGCTCAGCAGTTAAAGAGTGTTTGCTGCTCTGAAAGAGGACTAGATTTTATTCGCAGCATCCACAGCAGACAGCACACCTCCTGTAAGTCAAGCTCTAGGGACACAGACGCCCTCTTGAAAAGTAGTCCTAATTCCAGCAGTGTTATTGTCGCTCATCTGCTAAAAAACATTTAAAGGCAGGGCGCTTCCACAAGTCTCTAGAGGCACACAAGAAATTCTGACATTTTTTCCCTCACTGTTATTATCCAGCTTTATCATAGAAAGTTGGCTCAGAACATACTTGAACTGTTTCCAATAATCAGTGCTAACACCCAGAAACATGGATTTTCCGTCATCTTGGCTGGTGACATTGGTACCTGCCACACTGGCAAAGTAATTCCTAAGCTTATCTTTAGTGTTCTCTGCTCACCTTACATGATCAATGAAAGGTGGTTTTCCTTAATTTGAGAATTAAAAAAATATTCTTATTATCATAGCATATCAAGAATAGTTTCCTATCCTTTTTTCATGTTTTAAGTTCATTTTTTGACATTTTCATGCATGTGTTTATGATCCTTTGAGCACACTCATCCATACTGCTCCCTCTTAATCTTGATGAACTCAGTTTTCTTTCCCCTAAACCACTTGCCCTTCAATATCTGTTTTATTTATTCTGATCTACTGATCTAATTGGGTAACTCTGGTGGCTACACCACTCAAGAAAACGATAGCCCCTCTGACAACCCCTACTGCTGAAGCTTCTCAAGTCCCTCCCCCTTATGTTTGAATGTTGACCTGACCAGTTTTGTCCAGGGGTCTTGCTCATGTAGCCATAGCTACTGTGATTTTCTGAGTAGGATGGTCATGACATGTCCAGAAAACAATTTCAAGTTTTTATATTCCTTCTACCATTGTATAGCCATTTTCAAGCAGAAAAATAAAAATTTAACATACAAAATTCAATTGTCATCCTATATATAATGGACAAATGTACTGAGGAAAAAAAACTCAGAGAAATAATCACAATTATAATAGTTTTGGGAGAAAACCAAACCAAGTCAAAAACCCCTCAGAACAAACCTAAGGAAGTGAAATACAGCTGCAATGAAAATTTGAAGACACTGAAGGAGCAAATTGAGTCAGACAAGATGGGAAAAGATTCCTTGCTCATGGATCAGAAGAATTAACATTGTGAAAAAATGTAGACCATCCTACCCAAAGCAACCTTCAGATTCAATGCAATCATCACCAAAATTCTGATGCCATTCTTCACAAAAATAGAAAAGAACAATCATAAAAACCTATCTGGAAGCCCAGATGACTCCGGCTAGCCAAAGCAACCCTGAGAAGAAAGAACAATGCGAGAGGTATCATCAGGCCTGAGTTCATACTACGGTACAGAGACATAATAGCAAAATCAGCAGGATGCTGGCAGAAAGGCACACATGGACTAAAATAGAGGACCCAGATAAAAACTCATTCAGCTAAAAGCCACCTGAGCTTTGACAATGATTTTTAACAAAAATACGCAGTGGAGAAAAGACTGCCTCTTTAATAAGGGATGGAGGGAAAGCTACATATGTATATGCCAAAGAATATCTAGTCTTATTTCTCACTCTGCAGAAAACTAGATTCTAAATAGTCAAGCATCGTTTTAATCCCACACCTCAATTTTAATACACAAGACCCTTGGTTTTTATCAGCATGTCTCTTGAAACATTCTTCTAAAATAGAAGCTTCATTTTATGCTCCCTGTGTGACTCCTCATCCACTTAGTGACTTTTCCTGAGCCTGTTCTATCAATGCCCTCAGGCAGTGACCCATGCCCATGCCACAGCCCCTCTCTTCTCCGCAGTGTCTTGTCCCACTTGAGAGAAACACAGCCCAGCATTCTGGTCACATGGAATTCCCTGCCGTTCCCTTGATGGATTGTGAATGCTTTCTAAGATGTGAAAGGTTGTGGGCACGGTGACACACAGAAGCCATTGCACAAGGTCGTCTTGAGGACACTGTGCAGACTTTGACTCGAGAGTGATCTGTGTTAGCAGCAGGTTCAGGGAGATCTGACAGGGCCATTTGCATGCCACAGCCCACATATGCTTGGGGCTACTCATGAAGACCAAAGTGCCACAAAGAATGGCTCAGAACAATTTCAAATGGGAGACACTTTAAAGGTTCTCCCAGATGCTTGATAGAATTCTTTATTTAGGATCCATCAGCACCACACACTTCTAATGAGGGAAATTCAATGCTTATGGTGATAAATTATTCACAAGAGAGAAGTAGATTCAAATTCTGACCCTATCTTGATTGCTGTGCGGCCATCCATAGATTAAATAACCTTACCAAGCCTTACTTTTCTAACTTGTAATATAGAGTTCTGATGGTTCTTAGTTAACCTGATGCTGAAATGATTAAGTGCAATAAGGTACTTAACATATACTTAGCACATAACAATTACTTGCACTGATCATTTTTATTATTAGAAAGTCCTCAAACCATAACTATTTATTTATTGTCTTTTTAACATCTTGTACAAGTTTTTCTTCATGCATAGTTACTCAAGTATCTATCATTAATCTATCTATGCATCTATCTATCTATCTATCTATCTATCTATCTATCTATCTATCCATCTATCTATCTATCTATCATTTATTTATTCATCCATCTACCTACCTACCTACATGTCTGTGCATAAAGCTCAAAACACCATTCTGAACTCTGCAGGGGCTCCTATCCCCAGCTACTTCCCCTCTCTTCCTACCCCATCCTAGCTTTCATTCAGGTACCCCCTCCCTTCCATTCTTCGGGACCATAGATCCCTCAGCTCAGCCAGTTTGGGCACTGGGACAGGGTGGTGAGTGCAACCAGGAAGGAGTTCCTTTGTTTCAATAGCCTACCAGCAGCAAGGGAGGCCTTTTGTCTGCAAGATCCCTGGCCAGCAAGGGGCCCTGATCCTGTACCAGAAGATCCATCAGAGGAGTGAGTGTGTTCCTGACCCACAGCAGAAGCCCTGGAAATGGAGCACAGATATTTCTCAACCCCCTAAAATTCCTGATGATTCTACAGGGGCTCCTAACCCAGGCTACTGCCCCTCTCTTTCTACCCCATCAGAGCTTGCTTTCAGGCACCCCTCCCTTCCCTTGTTAGTGGGCCAAAGATCCCCCAGCTCAGCCTATTTGGGCGCTGGACCTGGTGGTGAGTGCAACCGGGCTGGAGTTCCTTTGTTTCAATAGCCTGCAAGCAGCAAGGTAGGCCTTTTGTCTGTGAGGTTCCTGGCCAGCAAGGGGCCATGACCTGTACCAGAAGACCCATTAGAGAGCATTTGTAGGAAGAGATGGGCAGGCGCAAATGCAAGAATCCCTCCAAGAATCTGAAAAACAACATGATAATACCAGAACCCAGCGAACCTACAACAGGAAGACTTGAACACCCTAATCCAGAAGAAGTAGAAAAAATTGAGATTTTGAAAGTGATAGAGTCCCCTGAACAGGATGTGAAAAACTCCCTTAAAGAAATGGATGAGAAGAATAACAAAAAGTTTGAAGACATGAGTAAATCAATAAAAGATACCCTGGGAAACCAAGAAAAAACAATCAAACAGATAATGGAAACA
>LOEQ01003930.1:19228-30122 GCA_001685075.1 Bramus lutescens
GGGTTTTGATTCTACTGCATGTACTGGCTGTGTGGGAGCTTAGTCTGTTTGGATCTGTTTGGATGCTCACCTTCCTAGACCTGGATGGAGGGGGAAGGACCTTGGACTTCCTACAGGACAGGGAACCCTGACTGCTCTTTGGACTGGACACGGAGGGAGAGGGAGAGTGGGGGGAGGGGGAGGAAAATGGGACGAGGGGAGGAGGTGGAAATTTTTAATAGAAAAAAACATAAAATGATGAAAATTTCTAATAGAAAAATATAAAAGATATAGCATAGAAAATTAGCTCATCTCGGCAAGTGCAATCTTTATTCATTTCCAGCTACAGTAACTACATCAACATGGACATCCAAGAGAATTAATGCTGATCTCCTATTGTCTTTTAGGAGGACAGATAAAGATCTTGCTGAAATACTGTAGGAAGAAAGATAACAGGGAGGATCGATATAATGCAAAAGTAAAAATTAATTTTCCCTATCTACAATAATTCTGTAAATGAATTAGCCAGGACCAGAAACAAAGATTGGGAGAAGTAAATGTAGGCTGCCCAACCACTCACCAAACATCCCCATTCTCTCTTTCTTCGTGTACTACAATCCTATTCTCAGTCTAGAGTCCTCCTAAGCATCATATCCCATCCCACAACTGGAGTATAGAGAACCTTCTTTATCAGAGATAAACACAACCAAGAAAACCAAGGCCCCTAACTTCCCTGCTCAGTCACAGGCCATTTTGACAAGAAAACTTAAAGAAAACCATTGAACAAACCATCTGTCCAACAAAAACAAACTCATCAATATGTACTGGGACCTATAATCATTCCAAACCCACAACAAAAAAACTAAAAACAAGAATTAACAATCATTGATCATTGAAATCTCTCATTATCAATTACCTAATAAGACACAGACTAACAAAATGGATATGCAAGCAGGATCCATCCTTCTGCTGCATATAAGAAATATTACTCAACATCAAAGATAAACATGACTTCAGATTAAAGGGTTGGAAAAATATCTTTCAGCAAATGAATCTAAGAAACAATCCTGTATCACTATTGTATTATCTACAAAAATAGACTTCAAACTAAAATGAATCAAGAAGAACTGTTGACTGAGGCTGTTCATTCATTTACTGGCTGCAGAAAACCAAAATAATCACACTGAAACTATATTATTTGCAATATCATTTGGCCAAGAGCTTAAGCATATTTCTAGCTAGCTTTATACTAACCCATCTCTATTAATCTATGCATCATACTAGGTCATGGCCTACCAGCAAGGTTTGGGCATTTGTTTCCTCTGGCAGTGGCTACATGGTATCTCATTGACACTGCCTACTCTCTCTGTATATCCTTTCGAGCCTGGCTATATTCTGTTAAGCCATTGGCTGAAAGCAGCTTCTTTATTAACTAATAGTATGCAAAGAAGAATCTCACATCACCTCCCCTTTTCTGTTTAAATAAAAAAGGAGATTTTTAACTTTAAAATAGTAAAACTGCATATAATAAAACAAGGTATCAAGCAAGAATTACAGTTATAATATTTATATCTACTTTATCTTTTATCATAACTAAGGAAAACTATATTTATAACTATCTATTCTTCAACTCCATCAAAGACAGCAAAAGGGTATAATATTAGCTAAGTTAGCAAAAAGTGCATTGTAAGCAACTTCCAAAACTTTAGAATTGACAAAGACATCTTGCTGCCTGGACAGTCACCCAAAGTTCTTCTGTAACATTGGGGTATCCAATCTTTAGCCTACAAGCCCATAGTATCCGGGGGAATTTTTCATGAAAAAAATTCCAACGCAGTTCTTTGCAGACCTTGAAAGGACAATGCTCAGTTTCATAGAGAAAAAAAAAACGAGGATAGCTAACACAATCTTGAACAACAAAAGAACTTACAGAGGTATCACCATTTCAAGTAGTACCATGAAGCAATGATAATAAAAAACACATGGTATCAAATAAAAGATGTAGACAGAAATCCATAGACCAATGGACATTTGATTTTTTGATAAAGAAGCCAGCAATACACAATGGAAACAAAGAAAGATCTTCAGCAAATGATGCTTGTCTAACAGAATGTCAGCATGTAGAAGAATGCAAATAGGTCCATAATCATTGCCTTGCAAACAATTAAAGTCCGAGTGGATCAAAGACCTTAAAAGAAAACCAGACATCCTGAGCCTGATAGGAGAGAAAGAATGAAATAGACTTGAATGCATTGGCCCAGGAAAATCTTTCCTGATAAAACACCACTAGCACAGGCAGTAGGATCATCAATCAATAAATGTGACATCATGAAACCGAAAAGCTGCCTGATGCCACCTCTCTGCCATGAAGACAATGGACTAAGATCCTGAAATTGTAAATAAGCCCCCCAGTTAAATACTTTGCTTTATAAGAATTGCCTTGGGCATGGTGTGTCATAGTAGCAATGGAACACTGACTAAGCCCAACAAACATTATTATTTCACTCTCTATCAATGGGTAGTAGAGTAATAGAGTCTTCAATGTTGAAAGATACGGTAAAAATATACAATGTAGTTCATATTAAGTACCTTATAAATTTCAAAGTATAATCATGAGCAGCATAACAATATTTGCTTAGTGATAGACTACACAAATTTGTGTAGTATGGAGGAGTGGGCTGAGTCCCACTGCCCAGCTAGCTTAACCTCCAAAATAACCACAAAGAAATTGTATTAATTTAATTACTGCCTGGCCCATTATATCTGGCCTCTTCTTGGCCAACTGTCACATCCTGATCTAACCCATTTCCATTAATCTGTGTATCACCACAAGGTCTTGGCTTACCGGGAAAGATTCAGCGTCTCTGACCTGGAGACTTCATGACGGCTCTCCCTTAAGTGTAGACTGTGTGTTCAGCAGTAAATAGTCACTAGAAAGTGAACTCAATGGAAATTTTAAAGGTTTATTATCTCATAGTGTTTTCTCAGGACTCTCCTTTTATTTTTATGCTATTACTTTTAATTTTTATTTAATTATTTTTATATTTTTTTCTTTCTTCTTACCCTACAGGTCCATTGCATAAAAATTATGGCTTCTAGTTTAGGGATTTCATGGAGTTATTTCTTGTGCAAATTAATAGGTTTCTGTTTCTTATGCCTTCTCCTGGCGCTTTAATTTTTGTTAATTTGTTTTGTCCAATTGCAATATATTAGTTTTATTTTATTATTATCCAAAATGAGTCTGTTTGTTTTATAATGAGAAAAAGAAAGTGGGAGGATCCATGTGGGATGGGAGGTAGAGAACATCAGGAAGAAGCAGAGGGAGGAGAAAATATAATAAAAGAAAAAACTAGAACTAGGACTGGGGGGGGAGGGGAGGTGGAGGGAAATGGGAGGATGGGAGGAGGTGGAAATTTTTAGTAAATAAATAAATAAATAAATAAATAAATAAATAAATTAAATTAAAAAGAATAGTTTTTGCCCAGTGAGACACTATTGGAGGGAACTTAATGTTAATTTGTAAATGGTTATCAACTGAAAATTCCATTTGGGTTAGGGAAGGGGCATGCAACTATTCTTTTCTGCTCTATGACAGTATTTGGCACAGACCTATACAGGTCCAGTGCATGTTGGCTCAATTCCTGTGAGGAGTTCATATGAACTTTGAACATGTTGATTCAGAGGGCCATGCTTTCTTCATGCCCTGCTTTCCCTCTGGTTTTTAAAACATTTCCTCTTCTCTAAGCATTCCCTGAGCACTCAGAGGAGGGATTTGATGAAGACATCCTTTTTAGAACTGACTCTTCCAAAGCCTCTTATTCTCTGCATTATGTTTCGCTGGTGGTCTCTATATTTATTTTTTATCTGCTGTAGGCAGTATCTGCTCTGATAATGGCTGAGCAAGGCACTGATCTATGAGTATAGCATATTGTCATTAGACTCATTTTATTTTAGAACAGTAATATTTGGTTTCACTCTAGGTTCTTGAGTTATCTAGTCCCAGGTTCTTGGTCATCCGAGTGCTGTGGGAGGAGTTTGTCCTTTAGCCAATAGCCTTTAAGATATCAGCCTACTTGGGCATGGTCTCTTATACTGTAAAAACACTGGTAACTGAGCGCAGGCTCTCTTGCTTCCAGCTCCTGCTTCTGTCTGCTAGACTGCTTGTGTTTGTGCAGAGGACTACTGTCCAGGACAGTGTTCTGTAAGTTTTGCCCTTAAATAAATAACCCTCTTATTATTCATCATTCTGAAGTGGTGTAGGATTGTTTTGTGACTTAGGATATCATACAAGCAGTGTCAGAAATGGCCTTATGTTAAATCAGGTACTGGCTGATTACTCTCACAAATCTTTTGTTCTCATTGCACTAGCGTATCTCGTAGGCAGGTCACCACTGCTGATCAAAAGGTTTGGGTCTGGATTGGTGTTTACATTCCTCATTTTTTATCATGAAGAGTGCCTTCCTGTGCCAAAGACACTAGCACTTATGGGTTAAGGCTCTACATAGACACCAGATGGAGGTCTCCATATTCAATGAGTTGTGCAGCCTTTGTCTTCAACAGTGTACCCTTCCCATTAGTCTATGGAGTTCAATCTATAGTCTTGGCAACAGCCTGGATTGTTTGGGAGTTCTTATGGCACTGCTTTGGTCAACAACTCAATTAGATGTAACACAATTCTGGGTCTGGCAACTTTATTTGGTGATGAAATATATTCAATTGGGACTCATTATTTAGTGATATCATTTAGATCAGCTCCATATATGCAGATGTTTAAGGAGGCTTCTACAGTATTAGGTTTTCAGAGTACCCCTTAAATGGCTCTTAATTTTAGTTATTTCTCCCCGTATTTCCTCCCTTAACCTATATGCACCTAGTAATAAACTGAGAATAATAGTTAAAGGGTTAATTTTGTAAGTGAAAAGGGAGATCTCATTGTATAATGATGACATCATTTCTATGTAGTAAAATGAGGATTTTATCAACTCCCTTAAAAAGTAAGAATAATACATAAGAAATTGTAGGGAAGAAAGTGTGATTATCTTCCAAGCTGAGCATGCAGATATATAAAATTCTACAGCCCTGGTGACACAAATCTTTCAGTGTCTTCAATTTACTTACATGGTAAAAAAGTTTCCTCATTTCATCTCACAGTTATGGGATAAACCTTTTTACTAAGTCCAAGAGCAAGATGGCATGACATTGTGGGTGGATTTCTTCATTGATCATCTTCTTTCTTAAACAGACTTAGAAAACATTCATTCTCAATATCTATAAATTAACCAACAAGCTATATATTAAATTAGAAATGGGAAAAAGCTTAATCCTTTATAGCTCTCATCTTCCTAAGTAGCCAGATAAACATTAGGTATATGCTTTTGTTTCCTAAATACATATTCATGTTTTTATACTATAGGAATATTATATTATATAATTTAAAATAGAGATCTTGTCTGTGAGTTCTGCATTATATGCTTCAGATTTTTTAATTAATTTTTTGTTTATAGTGTACCTTCTATGTGTATGTACATGTGCACATGTATTCCCATGTATGTAGAAACTCAGAGTTGATATCTGGAATCATTCTCCATAAATTTTCCATATTATTTAATGAAACACTCAACCTCAGTCAAACATGGAGTTTAATGATTAAGTTATTCCTGTTTGCAAGTCAGCTTTGGGGCTTCTCCATATTTATTTTTCCTAGTCTGTAATTATAGGTAGGCCTTCAAGTCCTTCTGGAGTTAGCCTGGATTCTGAAGATCTGGCACCTAGTCCTCACACTTGAATGACAATTGCTAACAGCTTTGTCCCATTACCAGTCCCGCATTTTTGGAAAATTTGAAGACTATTAATTTTACTTGTAAGTTTGGAGTTTTGAATAATGATAAACAGACTTTGGCTAAAGTGGGCATTTGAGGGTTTAACATAGGGCTTGGGTGTTAAATGCTTATTAATAAAAGTACTATTGGGAAGTAGTAGAAACTGTAAGAGATAGACCATTGTGGGAAGTTCTCAGACCATTGACAGTGTGCTCTTGAAAGGGATTCTTAGGCCTCAGCTTTTTATTTCTCATTTCCTTTGGCTTCCAGCCATGGGCTGACTCATTGTCAGAATCCTATGCAAGTTTGTCACAGGCCAGACTATAAAGGAGCCAAATGCCCATGCATTGAAAGCACTAAAACTAGGCACTAAAATAAACATCCCATTCATACACTGATTATCTCAGGTATTTGTTATAGAAACAGAAACCTGACTCACATCATTTTTTTCCTCAGATTTACAAAATATAACTTTGAAAATCTATAGGGTTGAAAATGAATTTATTTTCTGAAGCACAGATGGGGACTGTGCACACTTTTATTCTTCTGAACATAAGAATAAGTGGAAGAAATTAGGTTTTAGTGGGTAAAAATGTAGATTCTTGTGGTGCTTAGGAAATATCACTGTAAATGAACTCTGATGAACAGTTTGGTGGTGTATGTCTCAATGTGTCATAAAAGATGATAATCTCTCTCTCTGCCTCTCTCTCTCTCTCTCTCTCTCTCTCTCTCTGCCTCTCTCTCTGATTACAGAGTAAGGTCAGTTCAGGCACCATCTCTGCTACTGCTTAGGTCCTTAGCTGAAGTAATGCACGAATCAATCCCACACCAGTTTGGATTCAGAGGGGTATTCATTTTAGGGGTAAAACTTATAGAACACCCACAGCCAGGAAAGGAGTCTAGTCACTGGAGCAAGAGCCGGAACCAAGAGAGTGAGCAGAGGACTGCAGCTCCTTTTGAAAGAGAAATAGACCATGCCTCAGTGGGCTGGTATTTCAGAGGCTATTGGCTGAAGGAGCGGAAGGCACTCCTGCAGCACCTCCTCCTTTTGTTTAAGTAAGAGAGTTCTAAACCTACTACAAAATTATATACAATAAGAACAAATATCCTATCCTAACTAGCTTAAGTCTTGCATAATAAATAACATGGCCAAGTCATGAGAGGAAAGGAACTACATTTATCTAGTCTTCAACTCCATCGAAGATCTGAGAAGGGAAATAATGTTACCTGAGTAATTAGGAAGTACAAACAACTTCCAAAACATGCAACAAATCAGAGACAACTGGCTACCTGGGCAATNCCATCGAAGATCTGAGAAGGGAAATAATGTTACCTGAGTAATTAGGAAGTACAAACAACTTCCAAAACATGCAACAAATCAGAGACAACTGGCTACCTGGGCAATCACCCAAAGTCATGTTTGCAGCATTGAAGCAACTAACTTTGGCTAAGGCCTAGAATAATTGACAGATTATTTTTAACAGGCAAGTAATTTTTCAAAATTGTCTTACCCTGTCTTGGCAAGATTTGACAATTCTGCTTATCCATTTCTGGATACTATGTATTTTGTCAGTAGTTGAGGTATGGGTACTTCCTTGCCCAGAGGCTGGTTTTGCCAAGAAGATGACCTCCAAGTGGAGTGTCTTTGGTGCTCCACAATCTCTCAGGAATAGATCGGTGTTGCCAAGTGTGATTGTGTCTCATTACCACAGAAATCTAAGATTAAATTAAATGCCATTTTCTACAGCTCTTTGAAGAGGTTGAAGGTTATTTATACAGAATATAATCTTTAAAAATTGTATTATATTTAGTTAGACTGAAGAATCTGATTAGTCTAACTATAAATATGACAGACATAGATGACCTATCTAAATTAAAGACTAAGAGAATAAACAACTGTGCAATAAATGAGGACAATGACCTCTAAATGTAAACAATGTATATTAATATGCAATATGGTAAATACATATATATATCAATACTATATATATATATACATAAAATGTTTTAAACAGAGGCAGAAGCATGCATGCATACAATATTTAATATAATTTTATTTGTATCCATATATAAAAATCTATGCCAATATAATTATCTATAAACAGCAACTCACATATACCAATCTATTATCCCATCATTGAAGTCATTCTTGTAGATTCTTTAGGCTTCCCTCAGTGCATGCTTTTTTTTTTGCTAGCCCCATAATGGCTTCCTCAATCAAGATACCTATTTCCTTGCTCTTTCTCTGTCCTTCTCCATCTCAATTCCATTACCTCATGTTTTTTTCTCCCCTTCTGTTTTCCCTTCCTCCCCTCATTCTGTCATCCCTTCTTCTCCCACCCCCATGCTTCTGATTTTCTCAGGAAATCTTGTCTATTTCCCTTTCTCAGGGGTATGTCTGTATGTTTCTCTTGGGGTTCTCCTTGTTATCTAACTTCTCTGGCATCATGGATTATAGGTTGGCTATTCTTTGTTTTTATGTCTAATATCCATTTATGAATGAACACATATCATGTTCATCATTCTGAGTCTGGGTTGCCTAAATCTGGATAGATTTTCATAGTTCCATCCATTTGCATGAAAATTTCAAGATGTCATTAGTTTTGGTCTGATGTGGGCTTGGTGAAGATTTTTTTTCCCATTTAGTAGGCTGCTTTTTTTGACTTACGGACTGTGTCCTTTGCCTTACAGAAGAGTCTCAGTTTCGGAAGGTCCCATTTATTTATTGTTGCTCTCAGTAACTGTGCTGGTGTTATATTTAGGAAGTGGTCTCCTGTGCCCTTGTGTTAAAGTCTACTTTCCAGTTGGTCTTCTATGAGATTCAGTATGACTGGATTATTCTGAAGTCTTTGATCCATTTGTACTTGAGTTCTGTAATTGGGGGATAGACATGGATACATTTATATTCTTCTACATGTAGATATTCAGTTATACCAGCACTATTTGTTGAAGATGAATTCTTTTATCCATTGTATAATTTTAGCTTCTTTGTCAAAAATCAGGTGTTCATATGTGTGTGGATTAATATTAGAGTCTTAGTTTTAATTCCTTTGATTCAGCTGTCTGTTTTTATGTCAACACCAAGGATTTTTTTATTATAGTAGCTCTATATTAAAGCTTTATATCAGGGATGGTGATGCCTCCAGAAGTTCCTTAACTGTACAGGATTAAACAATCCTGTACAGTTGGCTATCCTGAATTTTTTGTCTTTCCTTATGAAATTGAGCGTTCTTATTTCCAGGTCTGTGAAGAGATCTTTTGGGATTTTGTTGGGAATTGCATTGAATCTGCAGATTGCTTTTGATAGGATTGATAACAACTTTGGTTGTCATCATAGAACCTTTATTCAGCAACTGATGGAAGCAGATTCAGGGATCCACCCCTAGCATGGGCTGAGCTACTAAAGTTCAGGAGAAGAGAGGGAGGAGCAATAATATGAGCAAAGGGGTTAAGACCATGATGAAGGTACCCACTGAAACAGCTTACCTGAGCTAATGGAAGATTACTTACTCCAAAATGGCAACAGGGGAAGCAGCACAGGACCAAACCAGGACCTCTGAATGTGGGTGACAGTTTCATGGCTGGGGCAATCTGTAGGTCCACTGGCTGTGGGACAAGGATTTATCCCTACTGCTTGATCTGGCATTTTGGAGCCCATTATCTTTGGAAGAATACCTTGTTCAGCCTAGATATAGTAAGAAGATCCTTGATCTGGCCTCAAACTGATGTGCTAGACTTTGTTGACTCAACATGGGACCCCCTCTGAGTAGTGAATGGAGGTGGGTTGGGTGGGGAAGATGGAGGGAGTAGGAGAAGAGAGGGGAGTAAAAATTGAGATTGGTATATAAAATGAGAAATGAAAGTTTTTTGAATGAATGAATGAATTTAAAAAAAGATGATAAGCTCTCTCAGACAATCACACCAGGCACAACAGTGTAATATTGCAAGATTATACAAGTGATCATGCATGAAAGAAAGCAACTGAGAATCCATGAGCTATGCAATGACTAATCAAGAACCACTAGAGGCCCATGGTGGGGAGAGAACTCCTCTCTGTAAAGCAGGGGACAAAGGATGCATCTTCAGAGGTAGGGATAAATAGCGCAACAAAGTTCAAAGAAAATACTTGGAACAGAGGCCAGAATGAGTGTCCTCTTCTCCATCTTTAGACCATTTAAAATAGCATGCAAATGATGAATGATGGGGGGAGTAAGATAATGATATATTTAGGCGGATACTCACATAAAACTTACTCAATTTTAATGAAGAGGTGATCAATATATTTGTTTCCAGTAATACACTGCAATGCTAGCTCATTATCACAAGTTTTACAGACTGATGAATAGTTCGTCATCAACATTTTATTTACTTTTTAATAGTTATTTTATTTTTGATTAGGTGTGTGTGTGTGTTTGTATCTCTCTGTGTGTGTATTTATGTACATGTGTATGGGCAGCACAGAAAGCAAGAAGAGGGCTTAAAGTTACAAATATACATCAGTCACCAGACACAGGAAATTGGTACCAAACTTGGGTCCTCTGCAAGAGTTACATATACTCTCTTCATTGCGAGCCATCTTTGCAGCCCCTCATCAATGTTTTCTGGAAATTTTTTTCCTTACCACATGTTGATGAGGCCCAGAAATAGCATCTGAGTGTCTGTCTTACACACACACGCACGCACACACACACACACACACACACACACACAAACAAACAAATCAGAAAGTATTCATGGGTAAAACTCAACGTTTCCCTTTTTATCTCATAGTAAAAAGCTGAAAAATATCCAAATGTCAATGAGCAATTATATAGAAGATGAATTTCAAGCATTTTTCCAACACAATTGACTAACTTCTTGTGTTGATTAGTGTTCTATTAACTAGAAATAAGTTTAAGAAACTTGAAGAGCAAATCTTAACTCTAAGATATTTCCTTGATTGATTAAAGTATATAGACCAATATCACTGAGGGAACAGCCAATCTTAGGCAAAGAGATCTAGGCAGTTTAAGAAAGAAGCCTGATAAACACATTAACACAGGAGACCACTTCCTAAATATAACCCCAGTAGTACAGACACTGAAAGAAACAATTAA